>PVKE010013815.1:0-35964 GCA_004027555.1 Craseonycteris thonglongyai
ATGCAGAGTTTAAGCCTTACAGTTGCATACCTTAGCTAAGAGCAACAGCCTTCATCCTTGAACATTTCGTTACTCCCTGATAAGACATCCTTTCAGTGGGCTGGCCCATCTGCTTTGATCCCTGATAAGACATTCTTTCAGTGGGCTGGCCCATCTGCTTTGATCAAGGCCTCAGTAATTTCTTACTGTCCTACAGTTTTTGTTTTACCTTCACTTTTCCCTCTTTTCAGGTTTTGTTTTTTTGTTTTGTTTTGTTTTGTTTTGTTTGTTTCAGAGCCTATTCATAAGTTTTTTAAAGTTTGGGGTGCTCCAAAGTTCAATCATTGGACATCCTTACTTGTTAATTATCTTACTCCATTAGTGGCCAAGCCTTTGAATATTATTGATACATTGATGTCTTTCCATGTTTTACCAACCCAACCTTCCTCTGAACTACACTGCCACTGGTTTTGGAACAGACAATGATACCTGAAAGCTTCCTGAGATGGAAGCTTTCTTCTTTATCTTATTTGCGTTAAGGGAAGTTTTGCTTACTTTGCTTAGATCTCTTTACATTAGCATTGCAACTGAGAGGGCTTTTCCTATTCACTTCACAATAAAACAACCAACCACAACATTTTTATCCCTCTTTAATCCTCATATTCATTTAAAAAAAATTTTTTCTCATTTATTAATAAGGTATTTCGAGAGCACCTCTCCTCCCTGACTGCACTCCAGAAGGCCTCTGTAGAATAGAAAGAACACTGGTGTGGGAGTCATATAATTCTTAGTTTTTGCCTACGATTTACCTGCTATTATCGTAGACAAGTTACTTGGTGCAATCTCAAACATAAAACGAAGACAGCACTACCCAACATGTTTCAACAGATTTGGTTTGATATATTAGTCATTGCAGAAAATACACAAAAAAGGTAAAAAATCCAAACCAGCTAGTTAAAATTTTGGCAAATTCATAATTTCATAATAGTATAACCATCTTGTGCCATATATAAAAGTTAAAGCCAAGACATTTAATTAGAATTATTTTAGCAAATTCATAACTTAACACTTTCATTACTTAACATTTGCCCTTAAGTGAAAATGGAGTCACTGCTTTATAAATTGGGGGTAAAAAAAATCCATTTTTATTCTTGTCCTTATTTTAAATTAGGGTTAATTAACAAATGTTATATAAGTTTCAGTTGTACAACATAATTTTTGAGATATCTGTGTGTGTGTGTGTGTATATAGTGAAATGATCAGTGTAATAAATCTAGTTAACTTTTGCTACCATAGTTACAAAATTTCTTTTCCTGTGATGAGAGCTTTTAAGATTTATGCTCTGGGGAAGCCGGGATGGCTCAGTGGGTTAAGTGCTCACTTTGCAGCCCCAGGGACCGAGGATCGGATCCTGATCCCGGCCCGTGTGGACCCATGTGCTGAACTGGGGAGTGCCCCCAGTTCATTTCTCACCAGGGTGAAGACACCGGCCTAGTTCCTGCCCTGTGCAGTCCCACTCCCACCTGTGGAGTAAAATTATGTGGAAAAACAAATGATGTGCAACTATGGAGACTCTTCTGGGCCCTCCCCCTTCTCGCTGTATCTCTCAGTCAAAAAAAAAAAAAAGATTTATGCTCTAAGCAACTTTCAAATATTCAATACAGTATTGTTTTTTTATAAGATTTATTTTTATTGTTTTTGATAGAGACAGACAGAGGGAGCAGGGAGGGCTGAGAGTAGTCTTCATCGTTGTACGTCATTAGTTTTTGATACAAATTTTCTCCACAGGTGGGTGTGGGTCCATGCAGGGCAGAAACTGGGCCAGGGGCTTCTTAGCATGAAGGCAGGAGCTGAACAGGGGGCCTCCCACATGGGACATTCACTCCAGCAAGAATCAAACTGGGAGCACACCCCAGTTCAGCTTACAGGTCTGCATGGGCTGGTGCTGGGGGCCAGGATTTGATCCTTGGACCCCTGGGCTACAAGATGAGTGCTGAACCTGCTGAGCCATCCCGACATCCCCTCAATAAAGTACTATTAACTATAGTTGCCATGATGTACATCACATCCTCACGATAGAATTATTTTACAACTGAAAATTTGTAACTTTTGACTCCCTTCACTCATTTTGCTAACCCCTTACCCCTGGCTTCTGGCAACCACCAATCTTTTCTCTGTATTTATAAGCTTGTTGTATGTGTGTGTTTAATATTTTTATTTAGTTTTCACATATTTAAGTATGATCAGGTAATATATGTCTAGATCTGACTTATTTTACTTAGCATAATGCCTTCAAGGTCTATCCATGCTGTTGCAAATGGCAAGAATTCATTATTTTTATGCCTAAATAATATTCCACGTGTATGTGTATGTCTGTGTCTGTGTCTATGTCTGTGTCTGCATGTAATCTCAAATTTTCTTTATCCCTTCATTCATAGATACACACGTAGGATGTATCCATATCTTAACTATTATAAATAATGTTGCAATTAACATGGGGGTACAAAATAGATACATGGGGCGTATTTTTTTTTTAATTAGTGTTTTTCTTTTCTTCAGATAAATACCCAGAAGTGGATTCACTGGTGGTTTTGTTTTATTTATTTATTTGTTTGTTTGTTTATTTATTTAATTATTTATTTTGAGGAATGTCCATATTGTTTTCTGTAATGGTCACATCAGTTTACATTACCACCAATAAGAAATAAAACATTTTGGGGGGAAAAACTTTCTTCAGATCCTGTGCCCATTTTTAATCAAACTGTTCATTTTGTTGTTGTGGTGGTGGTGGTTGTTGAACTGTATGAGTTCTGTTTATATTATGAATATTAACCTCTTATTAGGTATATAATTTCCAAATATTTTCTCCTATTCAGTAGGGTATCTTTTTATTTTGTATGGTTTCCTTTGCTATAGAAAGATTTTTCGTTTGATGTAGACCCACTTGTTTATTTCTGCATTTGTTGCCTTTGCTTTTAGTGTCAAGTTCAAGAAATCATTACCAAGACAAATGTCAAGAAGCTTACCACTTATATAGTCTTCTAGGGGTCTTAAGGTTTTATCACCATGTTGTTTTATGGTGTTTCATTCACTTTCATTTTCTCTGGCATCTCTCTTCTGACAATACAAATTTTTACAACTCTAAGCCAAATTTTTTTTTCTCTTATTTATATATTTTATTGTTTTTGACACAGAGAGAGAGAGAGAGACAGAGACAGAGACAGAGACAGAGAGAAGGGGGAGAGCCCAGAGCAGTCTCCATAGTTGTACATCATTAGTTTTCAACATAGATTCAGTCCACAGGTGGGCACAGAACTGGAGCGGATGGGAACTGGGTAGGGAGCCTCCTGCATGGGAGGCATGCCCCTATGAGCTGGGTGCCTCCCAGATGAGAGGAATACCTCGGGTGGGAGCCGAACCGGTTCCTCCCACATGGGAAGCTCACCCAGGTGGAAACCAAACTGGGGTGGCAAGCAAACCCCAGTACAGCACATGGGTCCACTTGGGCCAGGATTCCAGGACTGGGACTCAATCTTCAGACCTTGGGGCTGCAATGTGAGCTTTCAACCAGTTGAGTTATTCCAGCTTCCCCATTCTTTTTTTTGTTTGTTTTTTTACTGATATTGTAATGCATCTCGCTTAAGAAAAATTTGTCATATTCTTTTAAGCCATTACTGTGTATATTTTTCCCTTTATATACATACCTGTTCTTCTTTTCTCTCAACATGATATAACTTCAAAATATATTCTAAAACCTATACACAAGAATTCTTAACATTTATTGAACCCTAATTCTTTAGAACCTATATTAAATCTTCATTTTTTGTTCATTCATTCTTTCATTTAGTTACTTCTATATATAAATTAGATGCCTACCATATGAAGAAGATGAAGTATTTTGTTTTTATATATAAAATGATATTTATTTTTTCATAAATCTGATACTATTGATACTTAAATCTATAAAATTCCCAATTTGTATATTTCTCACCAATCCATAGTATAACCTTCAGAGAAGACTAAAATGCTTCACAGTTAACCTAAAAGTAAAGTATACAATATTTCAAATGCGTTGATAGAGAAAGATTTTATATACATTTTTTTTTCTAATCCTGGCACAAGTATTTAAATTTGATTGTTTAGCATTCAGAATTGACAAACCCACTCAAAGTGTTACACAGATGGAAATCCATAGACAACCAGAACAGAAAAAATGAAGTTAAAGAAAATGAAAACTCATCTTTCTTCTCTGAAGGAATGCCATGGAACACAAGTATGAAACACCCAACACTGTATCTCAAAGTAGAGATCAATTTTTAAACATAAAGGCACAGATAATGGCTTAGGGTATTAAAAAATCTATAACTTTTAGCACTTTTCTTCCCACATGAACACAGTGTTCCAATGCTTCACTGCAACCCCACTATGTGTCTTCTTTCTCATTTCCATTTATCCTAGCATCTTCTGAACATGGCTCATTCAAACTCACTCTTTCAGGGGAAGCCAGGTGGGTCAGTGGGTTGAGCACTTGCTTTGCATCCCTGGGGATCAAGGATCAAATCCCAACGCCAGCCTGTGAGAATCCATATGATGAACTGGGATGTGCTTCCCATGGGGGAGGCCCCCAGTTGGCCCCTGGCTCACAGGGGCATGCCTCCCATGTGGGAGGCCCCCAGGCCAGTTTCTGCCTTGCACAACCCCTACCCACCTGTGTGGAATAAAACCATGTTGAAAACTGATGACGTACAATTATGGAGACTGCTCTGGGCCCTTCCTCTTCTCTCTGTCTCTCTGTCTAAAACAACAAAATTAATCTTTGAAAAATCTCTCTTTCAAATCTGGATTTAACTGTGTTATTTCAGGTTATGGTCCTTTTCCTGCACAAAAAGACTTTTTTTCCAGTAGGCTTTCTAGTATGAAAAAGTATAGCCTCAATCATGACAGACTCAGATCAGAGTTCTTGTTTTAGTGAGATGATTAAAAAAAACCTAAATAAAGCCAATAATAAAGATTTTGAATGTTCCTAACAGATTTCTAATGAAATTTTTATTTAATTATTGTCCTATTTCTGAACTTAGTTTTTTAAATAGATGATTTAAAATTTCAAAATAAGCAAAATAATTGCAGTTGGGTCTTCTTACATACATATTTATAGTTTACTATTGTCTTCAAGTCCATATATCTTTCAAACTGTTACCTAGGACCTGAGAGCCAAGTCATAAATGACAGTTAAAAGTCAAATGATAAATACCATTGTATAAGAATATAAAAAATGCAGATACTATGTTTTCCTCTTTACTGATTGGTCAAGGCAAACAAAGCCCATTTACATTTCAGCATATCAGATACCCACAAATAACTTTTTTTCAAAATACATTATATATAGCTGAAAATTGCAAAATTGTAAAATTGCAAACATTTTTTACAGAAAACAGATAATTAGATAAGAATAAATCTTTCAATTTTAATCATGTTATTTAAAATTTCTTATTTCTATTGAAGTGCAAACATGATTTCCAAAATTTAAATTTCAAAAACTATTTTAGCGACATAAACATTTTCTTTATTCAAATTAGCATCACTAGTAATAACCCCTTTCATTCTGAGGAGTGCATCTGATTAGACTTAATGATCTCAATGTTTTCTCCAGTTCATTGATTAAAGATTCTAACTTAACTAGATTAATTGTGACTACTTAAAATGTATCAACAATGTTACAAAACCCCTAACTCGGGGTTTCTAAGTATACAACAATATCTAATATCCATTTTACTCTAACTTTACTACAACTCCTCCAACCCACGACCTTAAAGTAAATCTTTGACCAAATTTGGGTAAGAAACATATTTATAAATTTGTGAGAAATATTTTCAACTCAGTAAACATATTTTTTCCTATCTAAATGACATCCAAATTATCAATGTCATCTCCTATTCAAAAATATATCAGAAAACAGTGAGTTTGAAGCTGGCTAATTTACTCTATTTTACCAGCCCCTCGGGTATGCACTTCAGCTTCCATCTTGTAGCTGAAAGATTACTGGTCCATTCTCCAGAAATTATGTATGAATAGGGCTGGGAGGCACCCATAGATTCTTCTTCTTTTAGAAAGAAAAGGGAAAAGAAGCACTACATTAAATACAAAATATAAAAATGTAGAAGTCAATCTATTATATTGATATCTTTTTAATACCAGAACTTGTTGTTCATGTAATCTCACAGGCTTTTGCTTTATTATTAATAAATGCTCTTTAAAATGCACCGCCTCTTCACTCCTGTAGCTAAAACTGTTGAAAACATGCATTCCTAATCACATGGAAAATGTTATTGTAGATCATAAACTATAACCTTCATACACATCATATGAAAAATCTAGTATCAGTTTGGAAACACACGTACAATATTACATGCCCTGTATCTTTCATGATTGTCATAATAAATAATAATATTTTTATTAAATTAATATTTATTAAATATTTACTATGTGGTTTAGATTTATTAATACATGCCTTAGCTCATCTACATAAAGCTTATTTATCCAATAAAACAATTAAAATTATCTACTGAAGAATGAATATATTTTTAAGTAAGTACATAGTTTTTATAGTCCCACAATTATTTTTCTGAAATCACCTCAACCATTTCAAAGCAGTGTTCTTTTTCTAAAGACAAAATTCTCCATCTAATACTTTTCATTTTTTCTTAGGAAGAAAAAAGTAGTAAACTTGAAATTCTCACAAATATTGTGGCAATAGAATTCTTTTTTTGTTTGTTTTTAATTATTTGCCAACCTAGTCACCATTATCCTTGTTTTATAGGTGCGAAATGTGGCTTTTACAACTTTACTTACCACTGAAATCTTAAGTAAGTTATAAATACACATTCTGTTTTATGCCTGTAGGCCCATTCTGATTGAAGAGTGGTTCTCAGGAGCAACCTACAATGTCAGTTCTTTCTGCTAGTAAGCTTGAAGCCCACAGTAGTTTCCCATGAATTATTCCCTACACTAAAAAGTGCATGTCTTACCTCTCAGTAGGTTTCCTATTTCTTCTTTGAAAAATCCTCAGCAAACTCAGAGAACTACAGTTGGAGTGGCCATCCCTTACCTATTTTAGCCAGCAGAGTGAAGTGTCACCTTCCTACCAATTGTCCTGAACCTTAAACACTTTCTCCTTGAATCAGCCTCCTGCCACACTTATGCTAGGAACATTCCAATAGCTGATTGTAATTTTTTAGAACAACAAGTAGTTTCTCTCATTGTCACCTCTACCCACCAATATTCAGAGATTCACTATCTCACTCACCTTCATTTGAGACCTATTGCCTACACTTTTCACTGCCTCAAACTGCTTTAAGCTAAGCACTTTCACTGTCCAAGAGCAAACTACCGGGGCCATGCCACCTACCTTGTTTATTCTTCACAAGAAACTTAGGAGGTAAGAATTATTATTGTCCCTATCATACAGTTAAGGAAACAGGTCATAGAGAGTGTAAAATTCTGCTAAAGTCATAAAGCTATTGCAATTGAGTCAGCTATGGGCGTCCTCATATTGAGCAACTGCTGTGTTCTCTATGGCTGTCCTTAGATGAAGAACAGTTCCAAAATATTTGCCTCATTTGCTACAGTATAAACAATAGGGTAGCCCGTTTGCATTGCCTTAATCAGTAGATAAACCTATTTAAATTCAGTACTATTCAGTTGGTATGAATATTGAATTATCTATTTTTTATTCATGAATAGTAAGAAAGAGTTTCTGTACTAGTCATATATGAAGTTTGACTACTTTTGTAGGAGAGAAATGTTACTCTTATTGTTTCTTAGTTTCCTTAAATGCCTCATATTCTTTGTTAGATTAATCAAGTTTATAATCCAAGTGATATTAATCATAAACTGATTTGTCTAAAACTTTTAGACATAAGATCACTAAATTCAGTTGTGTACAAAATGTGGATTCCAATTTAGCACATTCTAGTGAATAGAACATTTACTGGATATTTCCTATGTAAGGGTTTTGATACCCATAATAGATTTTAGTGCCTCATCAGTCCTAAATTATATTCAATTTCCCACAGCTTCTATTTTCATATGAACTCTTATTATGTATTTATCGTGGATGAATAGAAGTATCAAGGTATCACCAGAAAGAATGTTAAGACAAAACTATAAACTTTCTTGCCACCATTACTTCTGTCTTTTATTATACTTCTAGTTACTGCCCACAACTACCAGAGACTGCATCTTTGGTTTTAAAAGTACTACAGTGGTTAATTTTATGTGTTCACTTGATTGAGCTAAGCGACAGTCAGATTTTTAATAAAATGTTATGTCTGGGTGCATCTGTGAAGAGATAAGCATTGAATAGGTAGACTGAATGAAAATCTCCCTCACTAATATGGAGTGGGAATTATTTAATACTTTGTGGGCCTGAATGGAACAAAAAGGCGTCAGACCATCCTAATGACAGGCCAGCCCCTGTAGAGTCAACCTCTAGTCCAGCCCCTGAGACTCCAGTGCCAGGATGACTCCCCTTGTCTCTAGGTTCCAGGCTTGGCCCAGCCTGCAGGACGGCTCTTGAAAACCCAGACTCCTGACCTAGCCTAGCACCAGGCCAACCCTCACCGACCCAGATATCAGGCACCTGGTCAGCCCCGCCGACCCAGGATTTAGGCCTTCCCAAATGGACACACATCCCAAATGCATCACTACTGATCAAGTACCATCAAGTACCAGGACCACTCTGGTGAACTGAGGTTCCAGGTTTTTCCCAATAGACCCAACCCCCAGCTCAGCCCCTGTGGCCCCAAGCAGCAGGCCTGCCCATCTGCTGAACCAGTACCAGACCTGCTTAGGGAGGACTCAGGCAGCAAGCTCACCAGCACCACCAGACGGTCCACTCAGAAACCCAATGGGCTGACTGGTAAAGGGCGTTCCCTGCCAAAGTCAGTTTGTGAAGACTAGAAGAGGTGCCTTCTTCCTCAAATGCATAGACAGCAACACAAGGCCACAAGGAGAATAATGAAGGACAACACCAAAGGAAATTAATAAAGCTTTAAAAATGGACTCTAAACATATGGAGATCTACGCACTGTCTGACTGGGGATCTAACATATACCACGGGGACTATAGTTAACAACACTGTATTATATTCCTGACAGTTGCTAAGAGTAAATCTTAAATGTCCTCACAACACACATTAAACTTACACAATGCTATATATGTCACTTGTATCTCAATAAACCTGGAAAAATATTAATAGAACCAAAAGGCAGAAGAAGGATAAATTTTTTTCTCTTTGTTTGAGCAAACCATCCACCTTCCCCTACTCTCAGATATTGGTGCTCTTGGTTCTTGGGCCTTCGAACTTGGACTTACATCATTGGTTCCCCTTGTTTTGAGGCCTTCAGATCTGAACTAGAATTAACCAACAGCTTCTCGTGGCTCCAGTTTGTAGGACTTTTTAGCTTTCATAATTATGTGAATGGATTTTGCCATTTATTTATTTATTTTATTTTTATTGTTTTTGACAGAGAGAGAGAGAGAGAGAGAGAGCTACAGAGACAGAGAGAGAGAGAGAGAGAGCTACAGAGACAGAGAGAACTGAACTGGGGAAGCTCCCAGTTCAGCACATGGGTCTGCAAGGGCCGGGGCCGGGACTCGATCCTCAGTCCCCGGCGCTGCAAAGTGAGAGCTTAACCCACTGAGCCATCCCGGCTTCCCCAGGATTTTGCACAATAAATTTTTTTATATATCTATTTATATATTCTGTTAGTTTTATTTTTCTGGAGAACCCTGGCTAATACATATTTTGGCACTGAAGGTGGTACTAGAAATCAAACTTTTTTTAAGCACAGTTCTTTATTTCTGGTAGATCACAGGTTACTAGTTTCTGTGGGTTTTTGTTTTTTGTTTTTTTCCTGCAGGAAAAAACCCACCATATCTATCTAATAGTTTTTAAAAATAATTTCTTTTTATTTTCAATTACATTTGACATACACTATATTAGTTTCAAGAGTACAACATGTGATGAGACATTTATGCAACTTACAAAGTCATCATTCTGATACATCTAATACCCTATTGACACCAGATGGAGTTATTACAATATTATTGACTATTTTTTATGCTGTACTTTACATCCCCATTATCTTGTGATTACTAATTTGTACTTCTTAATTTCTTCCACCTCTTCACCCACCCCTTCAGCCCTCCTCCCATCACCCTAATGAATCTAGTACCCATCTGACGACATTCACACTCATTACAGTATTACTGAAGATATTCTTTATACTTACCCTACAGTCTCATAACCATTATTTGTAACAACCAATTTGTACTTCTTAATCCCTTCTCCTTATTTAGCGCCCCCCCAACCTCCTCCCATCTGGCAGCAATCCAAATGTTTTCTGTATTTATGAATTTGTTCCTGTTTTGTTTATTTTCTTCCTTAGATTCCACCTATAAGCAAAATCAAATTGCATCTGTTTTTCTCTGTCTGACACTCCACTCAATACAATACCCTCCATGTCTTTTGATTGGAGCTTTTAATCCATTTAAATTGAAAGTAACTGTTGATAGATATGTAGCTATTGTCATTTTATTATTCATAATTTTGCTTTCTTCTGCCCATTTTAAAGTAGTCCCTCTAACATTCCTCGTAATACTGATTTGGTGGTGATAAACTTTAGATTTCTTTTATATAGGAAGCCTTTTTTCTGTCTTTCAATTTTGAATGATAGCCTTGCTGGATATAGTAATCTTGATTGTGGAGCCTTGGTTTTTATCATGTTGAATATTTTCTGCCAGTCCCTTGTGGCCTAAAAGTTTTCTGTTGAGAAATCAGCTGACAGTTTTATGGGAGCTCCCATAAGTCACTAGCTGCCTTTCTCTTGCTTCTTTTAGGATTCTCTCTGTCTTTAACTTTTGTCATTTTAATTATGATGTGCCATGTTGTGGGTCTGTTTGTGTTCATCTTGTTTGAGACTCTCTATGCTTCCTGGGCTTGTATGTCTATTTCCTCTGCCAGGTTATGGACATTTTCAGTCTCTATTTTTTTAAATAGATTTTTAATTCTTTGCTCTCACTGCTCCTTCTGATACCCTTATAACATGAATGTTGTTATGCTTGATGTTGTCCCAGAGAGATCTTAAACTATCCTCAGTTTCTTGGTTTTTGTTTTATGCTTTTTTTCTTTTTGTTCTTCAGATTGGGTGATACCAGCTACCTTTTCTATATGAGCCTCTGCTTCATCTAGGCTCATATAGAAACCTTCTATTCCATTCTTCATTTCAGTTGTTATATTCTTCGTTTCTGCCTGGTTCTTTTTTATGATTTCTATGTCTTTCTTTATGGATGCTATCTCTTTGTTGAAATATTCACCAAGTTCCTTGAAATCCTTATAACCATTGTTTTGAGCTCTGTCTCTGGTAGGTTGTTTGCACCCATCTCATTTAGATGTTTTTCTGGCGTTTCCCGCTGTTTTCTCACTACGAACATAATTTTTTATTTCCTCATATTGGCTGCCTCTGTGTGTGTGGTTCTATGTATTAAGTGGATCTGCTCTGCCTTCCAGTATTGCTAAGTATCCTTATGTGATAGGTAACCTGTGAGGGCCCTGGCAGAGGTTCCCCAGTCACCAGTAGGTGGTCCTGTAGATACTTGTTTGGTGGCAGAGCTGTGCCTTGAGCCACTCAGTAACAGTCTCAGAGCACACTGACACCAGTTGCTGCTCACCTGTAGCCTGTAGACTCCTCCAATAGTTTTCCAGGAAACGTTGCCGTGCAGATGGTGCTGGAAGCTCATCAGAGAAAGTGCCTCTGGGGTTGGGGGAGTCGGGCAGGGTGGGGACCACATTGACTGGGTAGGGTGGAGGGAGCAGAGCTCACCTAAACAATCAGGTTCAGATTTGGCTGTGTGGGGGCGGGCGCAACACAGGGAAGATGCACCCACCAGTGGGGTGCTCGGGAGGAGAACCCAACACAGGAAAAGTGGCAACTTTTCTTCCAACATTCACCCCACAGCCAAACACCCCTGTCTGCCCCCTGCACACCTCTACCACCCGCTGAGTCACTGTCTCTCTGCCAGAGCACAAGGTGAGTGCCCACAAGCAATTGGGTCTGTGCATGCGCCCTTCAAGAGGACGTCTGAGTTTTCCCACAGCGTTCTGTCCCACCCGGATGTGCAGACTCCCCAAATCCCCACTGTTTTCCACAGCCAGATGTGGGGCTCCTCTTCCCAGCACCCGTGCTTCGAACTGGAGAGCCTGGTGTGGGGCTACATCCCCTCGCTCCTCCGGGTGAAACCTCTGCATCTGAGGTCTCTCTCCTGATGTTTGCCTGACAAATGGAGTTGTGGGGCTAACTCTTTTGGCATCTCAGCCCCTCCTACCAGTCTCCACATGACCTATTCTTTGTTTTCTTAGTTATAAAACTTCTTTTCAGCCAGACTTCAGATGGTTCTTCAGGTTGGTTGTTCTACATTTTCATGGGTGGTGCCATCGTTTATCTTTCATGTAATAGGTGACTTGTCATTTACAATGACTTTAAACATTAAAGCACAAAGCTATCCCTAACATGCAAGTTGTGTACAAGGCTCCCTTGATAGTGATTAGGCAAAAAAAAAAAAAAAAAAAAAAAAATTTAAAACAACATTTTTTTCTATTTATATCCATAACATCTTATATAATGTAGCTTGAAGAAAAGAGACATCAGCTTTGCACTACAACAAATTCTATTTTCTGATACAATTAATGGAATATAAATCAAATGTATAGCTCCAGTCTAGAATAGATGAAAATGTATAATATCAGGTTATGAAACATAGTCACCTGTACCTGGAAGAATAATATTGCATGTAAAATTATCACAAAATTTAGTGGCATACCTTGATAAACATTTAATTAGTTTACTGTTGGGTGCATGCTGCGCTTGTTTACATTTGGCTGGGGGAATGGCTCTGTATCCATATGTGAGTTGCTTGGAACCTGGCTTCTCTTTTTGTTAAGATTTGGTTTCATATTTACTCTATGTATTTATTCTGGTATGAAGTCTGAGGAAACTGCAGCTACCAAGGGAAGCTCCTCTTACGGTGGTGACAAAGATGCAAAGCAGCAAGTGGAAATACATGGTTCCTTAAGGGAATTGGCAGTTGTCACTTCTGTTCCTTTATAATGGTCAAAGTAAAACATATGTCAGAAGCTGAAGTCAAGCAGTAGAAAAATGTATTCTGCCCCATTTCCTTAAAGGAAATACAAAGTCACGAGTGCAAAGCTGGGGCCAATTATTAAAATTACCACACACAGAGAAGTGGTGTGTAATGAGAATTCTTATATACCAACACAGAATTTGAATTTTAGAATTGTTAGATTTGACTTAATTTTAAAATTTAAATTAATAACAAAAGTTACAATAAACCTGATACCTCATAATAGATATTTAGGTTATACTTTATACAATGAACTTTCTATAAGAAACCTGCCAATTAATCTGTATGTTAAAACTTGATAGAATAGACACACTTTTTTATCAATCTAATGAGAAGCTATCAAACCTGCAGAAACCATAAGAGTTAGAAAAATAAACAGTAGTAACATGTTTAAACATATGTCTAAATTTATGTTTACCTAGTTCTAAGAAATATGTATTCATGTAGTCTCCCTTCCAAATATTTAAATATTTAAATTGTTTTAATATAAAATAAATAATTTTACCCACTTTTTTGTAGAAAGGAATGTCCTGAATTGTAGGCTTTTCTGATATTGTTCAAGTACTAAGTCATCGACTTCTTGAAATTGTACCATGGTGACATCTGAATATTTATCACAAATCCTAGTATAGCTTCACATGTCATGTTTGTTGAGATTGATTTTCTTTTACAATCCATTCAAATTTCTTTGTTGAGACATTTGCTTCCTCTATTTGAATAGAGTACTTTAGATAGACCATACATACATTGTGATACATGTAACTCATTGAAAATGTAAACACATAAGGCACTCAAAATATGCATTTATCATTTTCACTGTGCGTTTATTTCTCACGCCAGAATCATACCATTTATATTGGTTTCTTGACTGTTGCATTGAAATCTGAAATGAAAACTTTTAGCTAAAGTACCTCTTATCATCTGAAAAATATACTTTTTATTCTCTTGAAAATTACAATAATTCAAAATCTCATAAGGCCACCTTTTCCAGGTTTTTGAAAAAGCACAAGAGTGCCTTGGAGACTGCAGGGTAGGTTCTGGATCACTGTAATAAAGTGAGTAATATGATACAATGAGTCACACAAATATTTTGATTTCTCAGTACACATATTAATAGAAGTTAACACTATACTATAATCTATTAAGTGTTCAATAGCCTTATGTCTAAGAAAACAATGTGTATACTTGAACTAAAAACATACTTTATTGCTAAAAAGCATTAACCATCATCTGAACCTTTAACAAGTCATTGTCTTTTTGCTGATAGAGGGTCTTGCCTAAATGTTAACACCCCTGACTTGTCAGGGTGGTGGTTGGTAAAGGCTGAGGTGGCTGTTTTAATTTCTTAAAATAAGACTACATAAATTTGTTGGACCAGGGAATGCCAGTATAGCTCAGCAGGTTGAACACTTGGGTTGTAACTGTGAAGTCCGGGGATAGAATCCTGGCCCCAGCCCATGCAAACCTGTATGCTCAACTGTGGTGAGACTTGTAACTCCCAAGCCCTGCAGCAAAGGTTCTCACCTCCCATGTGGGAGGCCCCCAGTTCAGTTTTCACTCCATGCTGTCCCACATCCACCTGTGTGGAATGAAACCATGTCACGACTAATTATGTACACCTATGGAGACTGCTCTGCCCTCCTCCCTTCTCTCTCTCTCTCTCTCTCTCTCTCTCTCTCTCTCTCTCTCACCTTCTCTCAAACAATAAAATAAATCTTAAAAAAAAAAAATTGTTGTATCAGTTGACCCTTTCATGAATGATTTCTCTGTAGCATGTAATGCTATTTGAAAGCATTTTATCCACAGTAGAACTTCTTTCAAAACAAGAGTTAATATTCTCAAACCCTGCCACTGCTTTATCCACTAAGATTATGTGACATCAAAATAGGGGTGTAACCTCAGCTGGCACCTAACTCAAAGTGGTACACCTACTTTTGATCATTAAGATATGAATTTTTGTTGAAGCCAGGGTGGCTCAGTGGGTTACACGCTCACTTTGCAGCGCCGGGGACCTGGGATCGAATCCCAGCCCCGCCCGTGCAGCCCCATGTGCTGAACTGGGGAGTGCCCCCAGTTCAATTCTCACTGGGGTGAGACCCTGGCCCAGTTCCTGTCCTGTGCAGCCCTGAGCCCACCTGTGGAATGAAACTATGTGGAAAAACCAATGATGTGCAACTATGGAGACTGATTTGGGCCCTCCCCCTTCTCTCTATCTCTGACTCTGTATCTCTCTCTCTCTCTCTCTCTCTGTCAAAAACAATAAAAAGAAAGAAAAAGATATGATTTTTTTTTTTATAAAAGCAATTAGCGAACACAGGTGGCTATCCTAATTACAAGTGAATTTAGGATGAACTATGTATGGCAAATGGTGATGTCATGTCCTCACGAGGACTAGTTATTGCTTATTTTGAGAATATATATATATAATGAGTTGTATTTCCTTGGCAATATAAGAAGTGGGGTTTCTTTCTGTCTTTTAAATGTCTTTAGCAGATTGCCTATGACATGCATTGCATTCTACTTTAATACTTATTCAATAATACATCTTTTAAAAAAAATTTTCTTCTCCTTTTGTGGAAAGATTTCTTGGATTGGGAAGAGATTTTATTTTTAATTATATTTCCTCAACAATTTCTGAAAAAGAAAATGCAAGAAATAGATGTCTTGTATCACTATCTGGGATTTCTCCTCTAACTCTAGTATTAAACTCTACAGAGTGAGGATGGAATATAAGGAGGACTACTGTTCCTGGGGCGGGGGCTCAATTGATTAGAACAAACACAAGCTAAAGATCTGCCTTGCCTGTTTTTTGTTCTTCAGAGCCTGAACCTAAAATTATAAATGTTTGTGATCCACTAATAAAGAAAAAAATATATGCTGATGGTAAAGATACCAATAACAATAGAAATATATACATATGGAAGTCCACAAAAGCGTTTTTTTAGAAGCTAAAGTCAGCAGATTTAAATTTTTCAGGCTGAGCTCCTTTTAGGTGGTACCAAGTGAAAAGATCTTCCAAAGAATGATTTCAAGACGTTCTTAACTTGTAGAAGTGAGAAAAGGGAGATTTTTTAGGTCCTTTGAAATTCTTCATCCACCTCAGGAATTAGACCATTTCAAACCAACTTTATTAATGAAGTTAGGAGGCAGAAGAATGGAGAAAAGAAAGAAAGGAGGTCTTGTTAAAATTAAAAAAAAAAAAAAGAGTAGAAAAAAATATGTGAGATAGTTATCAAATAAAAAGAGATATGTGGATGTAAGGCAATGTAGGAACCACAAATGTGTATAGGAAAAGGAATATGAGGTCAATATAGTTGCAGAAATTGGAAAGGAAAGTAGGGTATTTGAGTGTCAGGAAGCCCTTGACTTAAAGTATCTGTTAATTATGCCAGTGAAAAGTCTCCAGAGAATGTTCACTTTCAAATGAATTATTTATACTCAGAGATATGTCTGTGCACTTTTTTTCTTTACCTGGAAATACCTCTTCTTCATATTGTGCCTGCTCACGTGCTAAGCTAGCATCTGCTGTTTGGTCTTTGCTTTTCTAATTGCTATTATTGCACATTTAAAAAAATTAATAAACTTTATTTTTAGAGTGGTTTTTGATTTATAGAAAAATTGAGCTGAAAGCATAGCGTTCTAATGAAACACTTCTCCTCCTGCACAATTTCCATTATCAATAATATCTTGCTTTATTGTGCCATTTTTGTTTATTGTATTTTCCTAATTGTCTATTAGCTCTTTAGTGCAAAGATTATAGCTTAGTGCTAAGCAAAGATATTTAATAAATGCCAATTTTAAAATTAAACAATATAACTGGATAGTAAAAGCATGCATAACTTGTTTTACTATGCTTTTTGATATCAGAGACCCTTCTAAAACTATGATCAAAGCCACAGACTCTTCAAAAAATAAAATGCAAATACATGTACATATATCCAACTTTGACGGTAAGGGTTACAAATAGCAGGATCTCATAGCTTCAGCACTATTGACATGCTGTGCTGTGAAGGTTTATCTGGTACATTATAGATGTTCAGCAGCATTTCCGGCCACTAGTTCTAGATGCCAGGAGCAATTTCCTCCCCTACAATGATAATAAATATGTCTGCAGACATTGCCAAACATCTTCTGTGTGGCAAAATTGCCCTTGGTTGAGAATTTCTAAAGATAACTCACAGTACCAGATCTAGGATAATCTGCATTAGTATTATATAAAAACTGATTTCAACATAATACTAATTGGAGGTCCATTTGGATAAATAAGAAAGAAGAGAGACGACAGAAGGATGAGGTGATTACACATAAAAGGAACTAATCATGTACAGCAGACACTGGGTAAATGGTAAATGTACACTTACTACACTTTTTGTATCACACACAGAACAAGTAATTACAGAAATTTGGCATTTGTTGTTTCTAGCATTTCACTTTATTTAAATATTAGAAATGTGTATATATTTTTAATTATTCCTAAGAAAATGATAACAAAAATTACCTATAAAACTAGAGACATAACTCATAAAGCTGTTTTTTGGTTCCCAGTGGCATTGATTCACATTATTAAATCCCTCCATAGTATAATGCATAAACATGAAAACCAACATTGAGTGGACTCTCACTATTTGCAGAACACTTAGAGCCAGGAGGAAGTCTTAAAAAACGAAGGGAATAAACAATTGTCTACTTATATTTTCAGGACCACAGTCTAAAGTTTATTTCTAGATCAATAAAATTTCTTTGCTGTTGTTAAATTTATTGGGTGACATTGGTTAGAAAAATTACACAGGTTCCAAGAGTATAATTTTGTAATACATCATATATATATATATATATATATATATATATATATATATATATATATATATATATATATATTGCATTGTATTCATCACCCAAAGTCAATTCTCCTGCCATCACTGTAGATTTGACCCTCTTTACCCTCTTCTACTCCCTCCACTCCCTTCACCCTCTGGTAATCACCAAACTGTTGTCTATGTCTATGAGTTTTGGTTTGTCTTGTTTGTTTGTTGCTTTCAGTTCTTTATTTCACATATAAATGAAATCATATGGTTCTCAACTTTTTCTTTTTGACTTATGTCACTTAGCATAATTTTAAGAACCATCCATATTGTCACAAATAGTAGTATTTCACCTTTTCTCATGGCTGATAAATATTCCATTGTATATAATCATATGTACCATCTCACACCTGTTAGAACGGCTATTATTAATATCAACAAAACAAGTAATAACAAATACTGGAGATGTTGTGGAGAAAAAGGAATACTCATACTTTGCTGGTGATAATATAAACTTGTACAGCCTCTATGGAAAACAGTATGGAGGTTCCTCATAAAAATTAAGAATAGAATAACCATATTTTTTATGTATGAGTCACTCCCATGTTTAAGATAGCCCCTATTTTTCTAGCCTAACATTAATACATCAATACATGGGTTACTCCCATGTATAAGATGACCACCACTTTTTGGTCTTACAATTTTAGACAAAAGGATCTTATTTTACACAGAAAAATATGGTATCACATGACCCAGAAATCCCTCTTCTAAATATCTTCCTTAAAATTCTGGATTCATTTAGTTTCTAAGCAGAAACTGTGAGGCAAAATGAGTTCTGTTATTTTAAAGCTAAAGAAGCTTGGGATGGCTCAAAAATAGTTTAGTTCAGATGAAAAATGGTGTGCATCAGACAGTCTGACCCTATCATGTACTAAGCATTCACATATGATTGTAGACTCTGGAGTCAAATGCACTTAGGTCAAAATCCTGTCCTTGTCCCTTGTACATTAATGGCATTAGAAAAGTCAAATAAAATCTTTCACTCACAGTTTTCTCATTAGTGTAATAAAATAATAGACAATGAAATCTGACTATGTCCTAGGAACACTTCAAATATTCAACTATGTTAGTTATCAATAAGGGAACCAGTATTTGTTAAAAATCTACTATGTGCAATATTTTTCTAGAACTAATAAATGTTATACACATTCTTTTCCATATAAAGGTAAGGTTAATATTATGTCAGTTTTACTATTGCAGAATATTCACCTCTAGGGAAAAATAAGAAGCATATACTTCTGTGTTTTTTCAGTGAATGATAGAGGCATGATGAACATGCTATACAGCATGTCCATTTTTTGGCCTTCTTAACAGATTATAACCAAACTAATTAGATACTGTTTCAATCTTAAATATAAAATATATAAATGACAAAGGTAACTTCTATCTAGTTTAACAACTTTGGATATTTCTATGTGTTTACTACATGGGTACATTTTTAGTTTTATTAGGAAGAAATTCCTGGAAATTTCCTCCTTCCCTTATGTCCTGTTTCTGTTTATTTGTTTTAAATGTTTTTGTTTGTCTGTGTATATCCCAGTGTGTTCCGCACAACGTTCTCAACTGGTTGATCTCTGAGAGTGGACTTGGGTGAGTTAAAAATTGAACAGAATTGCTTTAAACTAAAAGCTCCCTTTAGCACTGCTTATTCTCAGACACTCCTGGAGGCAGTTGGAGCAGAAATGCTTAGACAGCTATTTTTCATGGCATGAAGAAATGAAAATGTCTTAACACAAATAGTTATCGTGATTGCCAAGCCTTACACTAATACAGCCAATGTGTCCATCAAAGATACCTGGCTCAATTCTAGAGCATGCAGTTTCATAGCCTGTTGCCTTCCCTGTTTGAATAATTACAATTTTTAATTGGAGTGTACATCAATTTTTATGTATTGTTTTGGCTACCAGCATGTCAGACGTGTGATAATTCTTCAAATGAGCCTGACTTGGAGCTTGCACCTCATAAATTACATTCCAAGATTAAATTTTAAAAACTTATCTTGGCTGCCACCTTGTGGTTGATTTTTCAAAGTAACACAATTCAGTCTTGAAGGGAAAAAGAAAACAAAATAACAGGTTTTCAATCTTGTTAAAGGAGAAAAAAAAAAGGCCAGAAATTTACATATGAGCAATGATAATTTTGCTATGAGTTCAAGAAAGAGCTAAAAATATTATCTCTGACTTGAAGTCTGTTTTTTTCCCATTACTTCTATAGTAGTTTGACACATTAAATGGAAAAAGAAAAAGAAAAAAAACGTACCTTAGTCTCTACTAAATATATGTGATATAAAATCAATTCAAAATCTTTGTTTAATTGGTTACTCTTTGAAAACTTTAAAGTTAGAATTAGCTGCTGAATAAGAAATTGCATGTATTTTAAGACAATTTATAAGTTACCATCATTTTAAAGTATGCAGTTATAGGAAATTATATAATATAAACTGTATAGTTTAAATAGAAATGTTATTTGATAAATAACATGATTTTTTAGTCTACTATAATATGTATGTCTTTGTTTGTCTTGATGACCATGGATGATCTGTTCTCTGGAAATATATTTAGTATGTTCTAAAATTAAATTAACTACTTGTCTACAGAAAAACAAAAACTGTGAGATTTCTTAAAAGAAATGAGATCATTTGATTGGGACTTATAATTAAAAGATCAAGATAAGTTCTACAACTCAATAACAAAGACTGAAAAAAGAACACAGGTTAACCACTAATGGAATGATGTTAACAAATGATTGCTAATGCTTAATAGTCATAAACCAGATGATGTATTTGAAAGTAAAGTTAGACAGTATTGGGTCTTAAGAACTCTGCTTTTTAGAGCATTAACAATTTTCACAGACTACCAAGATGGCCAAGAAGAGTATTGGTCTCATAGAACAAATTCATTAGTCTTTTATCAAATCTCTTTTTACACTTGAAGAGTGACAAAATTCAACCCTACTCTCAGTGGGCACAAGTCTGATGGAATGGTGAACTTATTCAACATCATCATTTTCCATTTAGGGAAAGCTGTCATAGCTGGGAGAGTCCATACCTAGAAAAAAGTCACGGCTGCCTTTATTTCCTATTGGTCAACCCTTGTTGGGTTATTTTCGGCTCAGAGGATTAAGTGCTCACCTTTGGCTTACAGCCTCAGGGTTTGAGGATTGAATCCCAGAATCAGCCCGTGTAGACACATATGCTGAACTGGGGTGTGGTCCCCAGTTCTGTTCCTCCCAGCCCACTTGTGGAATGAAACTATGTCAAAAACTGATGACATGCAACACGGAGACTGTTCTGGGTCCTCCCCCTATTCTGTGCCTCTCTCTCTGTCTCTCTTTGTGTCTGTTAAAAACAAAATAAATCTTTTTAAAAAAAAGATAATAACCCTTGTTGAGATTTACCTCAGATAAAAATTGTAATTTTTTCATCTTCCAGATAGAAAAGTTAAATATAATGTACCGGTAGACCTATCACTGCAAAAACTTGATTTGAGGGCAAAAATTCCTAAGGAGACAACCTCAGATACCCTTATTCTATTGTAATTCTATAATATTATAACAAACTCCTGATGTCTACCTTCTTATGGACACTCACAGGTATTTACATTTATTATGAATTCTGTGAATTATATATTGTATCGTCTACCATACAGGATAGTTGTTCGTTACATTATTTTTCAATTTTCAATAGTTCACCACGCTGTTGTCTTTGTTCTAATAAAAAAAAACAAAAACAGTGAAAGAAAAAACCTTCATTTGAATTATTATTTTTTATTCTTTGAACATGTGTCTTTCACTTAGGTCTAGTCCAACTACCTCAAAGTTTGAGCTTTAAAGACTACAAATCTTTTCCTTTATTCTATAGAAGTGGTCCCATTTTCTTAAGGGAAGAAATATATTTAATTTCTTTGAGAGCCATATTTGCTCCCCTTGATTGTCACCCTAGGATAGGTGAGACTAGAAAGTCTATCAAAAATAGTCTTAATTTACTTCCTAATATTCACTCGTTCAGTAGAAATAATTTTGATTAGTAGGGGAAGTACTTTCTCATTGTCTTCTTTCACTAGCAAATAATACACTGCATTTCTGTGTTTCTTTACTGAGCCTAGAGCCTTTAGATTCATTACCCAATTAATCCTCCTAACATTGCTGTAAAGTGAGAACAGGGAGTAAATTCCCAATCTACATGCAGGGAGATTAAATGACTTATATTGTGTCACTAAGCCAGTAAAAACCTGAGTTAAGAAAACCGCTTAAGGCTTGCCGTTATTGCAATATTGGGTCATTATTTCTCATATTACAAGAACCTCTTCAGCGATAACTGGTACTAGAAGTTGAGGACTAAACAAGTTTTGTCATATCTAATTGTAACAGTGTTCTCTAAAATGGCCTTTTGAAATAATAACTAGAAATATAATACATTTACATTGGTAGAACATTGTCCATGGTATTTTAATGATATATGAAATAAAAATCAATTCTGCTTTTTAAGTTATATAAACCAGTTAACATTCATTAACAAATGACAGTATTAAGAAGTGAATGTGGATCCAAATGTGTTTTTCTCTCTTTTATTTATTATTAATAAATGAGTTTAATATATCCCTTTTAACAAACAAGGATTGAACAGCTTATTCTCATTTTTATTTGATTATCTTAATCATGCTTTTTTGATATTCCTACAGAAACAATTCAAAGAGCACTATCATTTTATTCTTATTTTAAGTAAGATTTAATTCAACCTGTAAAAAGACCGAAAAAGTAAAATATTAAAACCTCCATTCCCCCACCTTTTCTTGTTTATAAGAAAGCTTAAAAAAAAAAAATCACTATCTGAATAGTATATTTGACTATATTTTTGTCTCTAACTCAAAAGGTAAAATGTCAGAAATCCCAAAAGTAGAGTTTTCTGCAAGATTTCAAGCCCTGTCTGAAGGCCAGGGAAGACTAGAGATTCAGATAAGCTTTAGCTGCACACTTGAACTTCAGGCTACTTAGAATAACACAAATTTGAATTCATCTGAGATTTTCTTTTTGTAAGTCAGTAGGTATTAGATCTGAAGCAACTTTTTAAAATGTCTTTGGATTTCTCCTTTGCATAAAACAACTTTAGAGAAAAATGAAAACTGAAGGTTCAAGGTCACCTGAAATATGATCAGTGGTGTCCCTGCTCACTCTGGTGGGTTGATGCCACCTTATGGAACTCAAGATTCACTACATCACGTGTTTCAATAACCACAAAATCTTCAGTTCCAGAAGAGCTCGGAAATTAAATTTAGTCAATAGAAAAGCATTTCACTGTATAAATAAAAGACAGGGAATTAGATACTACATTCTATTATAATACATTTTTTAAGAACTTAAAGCTCTTTTAACATTACATTTTATTAATCAGACATAAGGTAAAATTTATTTCCCATCAACAATGTAATACCGGTAGTTGTTTTGAAAGCGAATTTGGAGTTGTGTTTCAGACATTCAGCAAAGATTAGTTCCTATGTTATTGTTTCTTGCTGCTTCTGCCTTATTTTATTGTATATTGAACTTCTTCATTCCAAGTTATATATAAACTGGTAAGTTACTCAAATGTAAAGCTAGTAAACATATCTAATGTTAAAATTATAGTAAATGCACTGATATTGAGACTAAGCAGAAAGACACAGCCAGGGGACAATTACCTGGCAAAGATCTCTTTGTGAGCTTATGTGAGAAGCATGAACAAGGCTTAAAAGCTTCTACTAATTATATTAAGAAACGAGTAAGGAGGAATTAGACACCTGTAGTTTTAGTAAAGGAAAAAAAAATAAAGTGCTTTCAAAAAGGATAAAGAATCAAGACATGTTGGTCCCCAGTGTGTGAATAAGAAAGGGGAAATAACACAGAGATACACTGGTACCTAACCCAGGCTTGGTGAACATTGGACATAGAGTGTAAATAACAGCTTACTTCCAAGTGAATTCAAATAGTTTTATTTTTAACATATGATAGTAGAATATGTTAACATTAACATAATAGGTAAGTTGGAATAGTAGGTAAGTTGTTGATTATTTGAGAGCTATGAAACTTGAAGTTTTCTATTGATCTAAACTATGTTCAATGATTCCCAGAGCTGGCTGATCATCAGATTCAACTGGGCCTTTTTTACATGACTCTTTTCTAACCAGAAAGACTTCCTATTATCAGTCTGAGCAGGAGCTCAGATAGGTGTTGCAAGATGGTGGAATCTGCCTAGATTTCCAGCTTCAGGGAATGTGCATAATAAAATGTGTTGCCATCAATGGCCTTTGGTTAGCTGAAAGAACTGCATGGCACTTCTTGACTATAGTTCCGAGAATGGTCTTCCTAGTGCTGCTCCACTGAAGCATTTGTCAGAAGATATTAAGAGTCTGTTGGACCACGGTCAAAATTCAAATTCTCAGGAATAATTAAGTACCTTAGGACTACACCTACACCTTAATGCTCTTCTTCCATTCCTTGTCCTCAGGAGCTCCAAAGGGAGTTCAGCAGGAGATTGCAAATAATATTCTCAATAACAACTGAACCCCACAAATCAGAACTGAAAATCAAGTGCTTTTACACTTTTGTGAGGCTACTGTTGAATTCTCCATTTTCTTCCTGTCTACTATTATCAGGGTTTGAGGTTCAAAAGAACATGATTTTTTTTTTCATTGCTTCCTATCATATAATTCTGGTTAGTCTTTTTCATGTCATTTTTTCCTTGCCTGCCATCTTCATCTTTATCTCTACAACCTAAAGAGCTACCTTACCTTCCATACCCCCACATTTCTTGCTATCTGATTATCATCCATTTCAGTCTTGGATTTATTTTCCAGATGAAAGATACCTGGTTAACTATGAGTCAGTGTTACTCTGCTTTTCCAGAGGACACATTTATGTGTTATTTCTACTTTCTTCCCCCTACCCAACCCTCCAGTGACAGTATCATTTCGGTTTCTTGGCCACTGTGCTCAGCCTTATCAACTCAGGTGGTAAAAAGATCTTTAGCAGATGACTGAACCAAAATTCCCATCACAAAGGTGTGAATTGTGCTTGCACCTGATGATCACAAAGGTATTCTGAAAAGAAATTGATACAGAAAATATCTACTCTTGAAGATGTCTAACTGAGCTTGCAGAACCTCCACAAAATCTTTGAAGCAGACCCCAAAACGCCAGTTATTCTTGTCACTGCTCCCCTGCTGTATGCACTAGGGTCAATAGCAATGTTTACTAGTTGTCCAACTTAGAATGCATATTGCTTTTTCTTAGTTTGTACTTAGAAAGTCATTGAAAATAATCTTCAGAAAAATGTATGGAGTGGGGCATCAAATACATGGTCATGGAAAGAGAGCTGATTCTGGGTGGTGAGCACATTATGCAATGTATAGACAATGTAATGTAGAATTGTACACCTGGAAACAATGTAATTGATATCAGTGTCAGCCAATAAATTTAACAATTAAAAAAACAATAATAATATTTGTAAAAAAAAGAAAAATTTACATCTTAAATAAAAAGTGATTAATAGATACAAGCAGGCAATATTTGCTGGAGGATAAAGTTCTCCATCTCCCTACCGTGTATATATTCTACAGGAGAATGTGGATGCTGACACTGAGTGGGTAGTTATAGGAGAATAAAGTAGAAGAGAAGTAAGAAAAGCATGTAAGGCTATTATAAGAGGACTGATGCTTTAGATCAGAGGTTGGTGAAATTTTTGTGTAAAAAGCCAAACAGCAAATATTTTTAGGTTCTGAGGGCCATATGAACTCTGCCATTGTTATAGGTTGGTGCAAACATAAATGCTATTTTTGCATTGTTGAAATTTGCCATTTGATATTGGAATACATTTTTAAATAAATGTGGGTATGTTATATATCATTTTAATCTGCATTTCACTTTATTTTATTTTATTTTATTTTTTTTGCTAATGACTTATTACTTACTGTTTATTGTATCTTTATTTTGGACTATGGAAATGGTGTTAGACAAATAGCAAATTCAAGCAATTTTATTATTTGAATGATTTTCTTATTTGAGTTCAAAATTGGTCTTAGATTAGCAGAGACAACTCACAGTATCAACAGTGCATTTGGCCCAGGAAATGCTAACATATGTATAGTGCAATGGTAGTTCAAGAAGTTTTGCAAAGAAGACAAGAGCCTTGAAAATAAGGAGCAGAATGTCCACCCATCAGAAGTTGAAAATGATGAATTGAGAGCAATCATCAAAGCCAATCCTTTTACAACTACATGAGACGTTGTCCAAGAACTCAATGTTGATCATTCTATGATTGTTTGGCATTTGAAGCAATTTAGAAGGTGGAAAAGCTCAATTAGTGAGTGCCTCATGAGCTGACCAAAAAAGAAAAAAATTGTTTTGAAATGTAGTCTTCTCTCATTCTATAAAATCACAATAAACCATTTCTCAATTGGATTGTGACATGCGATGAAAAGTGGATTTTATGTGACAACCAGCAATAACCAGCTCAGTGGGTGGACTGAGAAGAAGCTCCAAAGCACTTCCCAAAGACAAACTTGCGTGAAAAAAGGTCCTGGTCACTGTTTGCTGGCTGCTGCTGGTCTGATCCACTGCACCTTTCTGAATCCTGACAAAACCGTTCCATCTGAGAAGTATACTCAGCAACTCTAAGAGATGCACTGAAAACTGCAACACCTGAAGCTAGCATTGGTCAACAGAAAGGGCCCAATTCTTCTCTACTACAAAGCCCAAATGTAAGTTGTAAAATCAATGCTTCAAAAGTTGAACAAAGTGGGCTGCGAAATTTTGCCTCATCCTCCAATCTGCCTGACCTCTCACCAACTAACTACCACTTTTTTAAACATCTTGGCAACTTTTTGCAGGGAAATCACTTCCACAGCAGCAGGATGCAGAAAATGCTTTCCAGAAGTTCATCAAATCCCAAAGTGCAGGATTTTTACAATACAGAAATACACAGGCTTATTTCCCATTGGCAAAAATTTGTTGATTTTACTAGTTTATATTTTGATTAATAAAGATGTATTTGAGCCTAGTTATAATGATTTAAAATTTATGGTCCAAAACCACAATTACTCCTACACTGAACTAACACATGGGCACTACAGTAGACAATATATAAACAAATGATCATAACTTATTCCAATAAACTATACCAACATAGTCAGCAAGTCAGATTTGACCCATGAGCCAGTTTGCCAACTTTTATATTAGATGATAATATTTGATGTAATACATGTTATGGAAGAAGTACATGAGCCATGGGTTCAAGAAGCATCTCTGACATTAACTGTCTAGGGAAAACATTTTCCGAGCTAGCAATTTTTATGTCTGTAAAATAAGAGGGTTAAAGTTACCTTTTCTTAAGTTAATATCTGCTCTAAAATGATAGGAGTCTTCTTTGTGCTCACTTATCTTTTCTTATATTTAAGAGCATAATTTATTGTTATTTTTAGAAAGCCTGAATAAAAGTTGCTCACAAAATCATGCAAATAATTTACATATTTTGAAATGATTGATTTCTCTGGAAGGGATAAAGGGAGAAAGCTCTTATTCTAAATATGTGGGATGCTTTTTTGGTTTTTATTCTGTGTGTCATCAGTATTTGTCATGGCTCCCTTAAGGAATCCAAACAGAAAGCAGGGCACAAGAAGCCCTGAAGAGCACAGAGCATATTCACTAAAACATTTCTTTTTTCTGACTCAATCCTGTCTGATATTTAGGAAAGACCAGCTTTTGGTTGTTTATGCCAAGACATTCTTTTTATGTCAACCCTCAGTTCTGACTAAAATTTTTTGTGGATTCCATTCCATGAAATTAATTGACTTGAGAGTTTTAAAAGCTGATCCCTTTTCTGATTTTGTGTAAATCATAGTTTTTCTATCATTTCCAATTTTTCATCTCTGTATCACTTCATGGCAAGTTTGGGTTAATTACTTTGTAAAATAGAAAGATATGTTGTTTAAAACCTTCCAGAATCTAATTTGCCTCTGTCCTGCCCTGTTTTCTACTAGATCCTGCCCTGGAGACCTCATTTATATTTTAGCCGGCCCCACAGAATGATCTGACCTCTCTAGCGGGTCTAAATGTTCCCTTAACCGAGTCTTCAACTTGAGTTACACAACACCAGAGCTATGCATTTATTAACCCTATTTTCAAATGTTATAAACAACGTCATGAGACAAAGACCTGACTCATTCAATACAATTTAATCCACATTTGTTGATTGATTATTCTATGTCAGTCACTAAATTTGAAAAAGGCTTCCCAACGTAACTACTTAATCTAAGATTGCACCATGTCTTGGGGTACTGAGAGTGTTCAGCCACATTTTTGTGACTAGAGTAGAGTGAGTTATATTCAGTGGCGTTCATTCTGGACAGTCTTCATTGAGGAGGTATATCCTACCTGTTAGTGAAGGATCAGTGACATCTCACTGAACAGAAAGCTAAAATGGATAGTTCAGATAGATGAATAAATTAAACCAAGGTGAGAAGGAATTAATGAGAATTAGGGAAGAAACAGCAAGCTCAGCATGTAAGGTATGGAGAAAAATGACCTGAGGTCAAGATGAAAATGCAGGCTGAAAATGAATTTTAAAACCCTTGAATGCTGTATTAAGAAATTTGGATATTTTTATCCCCAAGAGGTGGGCTCACACACTGAACACTTTTGAGAGGAGGAATAACATAATCAGATATAGAAGTTCTACTCACATGACATAATTGAAAATGTGTTAGACGAGAAAAAACCTGAAAGCAAAAAGGTCATTTAGGAATGTAACAAATTATGTCCCACGAAGAAGAGGTACTGAGCTTGAGGTGATGAAAATGATAAGAGACAGAGCTGACAAACTTTGCAATCAATGTAGTAAAAAAGTTATACTTGGATAATATCTGGTGCCTCCACTATATCTATACTGCATTACTAAATATAACCTGCTCACAGAGATGGCTCTTTTTAAAAATGTTTTTACTATTTATTTATTTATTGTTTAAATTGATGCCTATTAAGAACTGGATTGAGTTTACCATACTGATTTTTGAGCTTCTATTTTTACCTTCTCTAAATTAATCATTTATGAGTTTCTTTAACCTGATACATTTTATTCTTAAAATATTTACTTCATTTTGTGATATTCTCCATTTAGTATTATCCCCCTACACACTTCATAGATATATATCGTGTTCCAATGTCACAGTTTCTAAAGGTAGGTAATTTTTAATAATCTTTGGGAATTAATATTAATAGCTAAGTAATAGTTAACCCCAGAAAGGTAAAATGTTTAATTGTGATGGTAAGGAGAGCAATGACATCATAATCTGTTGGAAAGAATCAAAGAGTCTATTTTGTCCTTTCTTGTATAAGGAAAATACAATATATATATATCTTTGGTTTCTTTGATTTAATATTGTTGCTCTTTTATTTGTTTATTTTTGTTTTTTCAGTGTGAAAAGAGCAACCAATAGGGAATAAGAAGAAAATAAAAATTTATATGTAAAGTGGAGTAGCTTTAAAATCTATGAGATTATTGGAGTGAAACTATATAGAAAACTAATGCTGTCAACTATGGAGACTGCTCTGGGCCCTCCCCCTTCTCTTTGTCTCTCTCTTTCTGTGTCTCTATCAAAAACTAATAAAAATAAATATTTTAAAAAGACCTATGAGGTTATGTTTTTAATTATGTATCCATAAATATAACTAAATAATTATTAAGAAGTATCAATAAGTACTACATAATAAATTAATTATCAATAAAGAAGTAAATGTTTAAATGTAGTCCATTATAAACAGTTATATTCTACAATAAAGAAATTATGGTGTCCAATACAGTGTTTGGCATTTAGGAGATACTCAATACGTGCATAATGAATGAATTGAATCAATAAAGAAATGATTTTCTTTACCTAAAGCAGCCCTCTAGAGCATCTAGTGACCATAGGCCACATTTTAAGAGCCACCATTCTATTTTTATTCTTCTTGCAATCAATTAATAGTGATTGCTTTTTATCTTCTCATGAGTTTTTACTAAAATGTCAATAGATGTAACTGAAGTAGTTCTAGAATATTGCTTTTCATATTTGACATATCCAAGTATTATGAAATAATGACTGCTCATCATTAATTTATGCTGTACATTTATTATTTTATATGAGCTATTAACATTTAAAATAAGTAAAATTAGCAATTTACCGGTAGTATGTATATAAGTGCCACTATGTAGTATTAAGCTTAGTAATGGGCATTGGAAAAAAAGGTTCATCAATTATAATAATACAATATGATAAAGCTAAACTTGATATATGTATGTCATGTTAAGAGCATATAAATTTCGAGAAGCCAGGATGGCTCAGTGAGTTGAGCATTTGCATTGCAGCCCTGGGGTCCAAAGATTGAGTCCTGGTCCCAGCCTTGTCCTGTGCAGACCCATATGCTGAATGAGGGTGTGCTTCCCACCTCAGTTTGGCTTCTGCACAGGGCATGCCTCTCATGTGAGAGGCCCCTGGCTCATGGGGGCACACCTTCCAAGTGGGAGGTCCCCTGGCCAGTTCCTGCACTGCAAAGTCCTGTGCCTACATGTGTGGCATTAAACTATGTCAAGAACTGATGATGCACAAATATGGAGATTGCTCTGGGCCCTTCCCACCTCCCCACCACCACCACCACCACCACGTCTATGTGTGTGTGTGTGTGTGTGTGTGTGTGTGTGTGTGATAACATAGCCTTATCCACAGAAATGCCTTATCTCTGGATAAGGCATTTCAAAATCTCCTAGATAATGCTGCTGGCTTAGTCTCTGTAGGCAAGAAAGTCAAACTCATATTAAAATAAGTTTCTAGGGGAAGCCGGGATGGCTCAGTGGGTTAAGCACTCACTTTGCAGCCCCGGGGACCAAGGATCAAATCCCAGCCCTGACCCATGCGGACTCATATGCTGAACTAGGGAGTGCCTCCAGTTCAGTTCTCTCTCTGTATCTGTCTGTCTGTCTGTCTCTCTCTCTCTCTGTGTCAAAAAATAATAAAATAGGGGAAGCCGGGATGGCTCAGTGGGTTAAGTGCTCACTTTGCAGCTCCGGGGACCCAGGGTAGAATCCCGGCCCCGGCCCATGCGGACCCATGTGCTGAACTGGGGAGTGCCCCCAGTTCAGTTCTCTCTCTATCTCTGTATCTCTATCTCTCTCTCCCTCTGTCAAAAACAATAAAAAATAAATAAATAAAAATAAAAAATATGTCTAATATAAAAAAAATAGTAAGTTTCTATTTCTATACAGATAAAGCATTAGAGTACTAGGATAGGAGTGACACAATGTGGTAGAATTGTGACTGAGAAGTTGGTTTCTCCCCTCATGAAAATGTACCCAGTTGGGAGTTCAGCATTAAACTCTTTTAGTAGTAGATTAAATATAGTCATTTATACCTGTGTTTGACATTGGTAAGTGGAAGTCCAGTTACATTAAGCTTATCAATATGGTATGGATAGGTACACAGATGAAGTGATGTTAAATAAATAGGTAAGTAGATAGATAAAGATCTGATAGATGATAGGTAGATAAATCATAGGTAGATAGGTAGATAGATAGATAGATAGATAGATAGATAGAGATAAATAGATATTGGTTGATGAATAACATATGTAAAATTTTATGTATTATATAAACCTGTTACAGGGTTATGTTAAATGAGATGCTGCATGTTTTATAAGTGTCAATTCTCTAAACACAATGTGATAAGGGCACAAAAACTTGTAGAATGATCTAAAATATGAGATATTATTACCAAATAAGATACAAATATAGTTTCAGTAAATAACATTGTTTTCAAGTTATCCAAAAAGCAAAAATTAAAAAAATATGAAATTAAAAAATATTCCAGGGAAGCCGGAATGGCTCAATGAGTTAAGTGCTCAGTTTGCAGCTCCGGGGACCAGGTATTGAATCCTGGCCTCAACCCGTGCTGACCCATATGCTGAACTGGGGTGTGATTCCCAAACAGGAGGTCCCCAGTTCAGTTCTCGCCCCCCAACTCAGCCCCTGGCTCGAGGGGGCATGTCTGCCTTTTGGGAGGCTCCCAGCCCAGTTCCTGATCTGTGTGGCCCCTGCCCACCTGTGTGGAATGAAAGTGTTGAAAACTGATGAGGTACAACCATGGAGACTACTCTGGGACCTCCCCCTTCTCTCTGTCTCTTTCTGTCTCTGTCAAAAACAATAAAAACAACAACAACAAAAAACATTTAGGTGCATATATTTTCTCAAATCACCATTTAAAAACACCTCTTCATGATGTGTATTACATACGGTCTATCAAAGGCTCATGCAGAGCAATGAGTTCTTTTAGTCTATGCAATGCAATGGCACATTTTATTCTCAGGGGAGCATAGCTGCTGGTACCAGTGACATCTATAGTTACTTGAAAGAATGTCATAAACAAAGGCAGCATAAGGACTATTCATTTATTTGAAACATGTAATACGTAGACAGTTAAACACTATTGACATTGTCAGAAATCAGCTAAGTTCAGAAAGTTCCTCAAGAGCCAAATACCAGAAAGAAGATTCTACAATATAATTTTCACAATTCTCTTTACATAAACTAAAGCAGTTAGTCTCACTGGAAAAAAATGCAGTCAGATTTATTTAAAGTGGCATTCTTTCTAATGCTACAACTAACAACATTGTAAATTTCAACTTCTACCTAAGAATGTCTTAATTTTCAAGTTGAGAGCACTTATAAACTATGATTTATGAAGTTAAAGATGAATGAACTGTTCTTTTATTAAAAGATTTCTAGATTCATAGAAAAATTACTGTTATCATAATTTATTTTCTAGTAATAAGATTCCTGTCACAAGTTATTAGAGCACACTTGCTTTAAAGATATTGTTGTTATCCTCAGGCATTTATAGAATATAAGATGATCCTGTAACTAACACTTTAAGATGTCTGCACTGCCAGCTATTAATTACTCGCCTATAATGTATGCATATAATTCAACTTCTGGGAAATGATGGGCCAGGAGAGAATTAATATTTATCGAGAGCTAACTTCAAGTTAAGAGCTGTGCTAAGCATTTTATGTACAACTTATCATGAAATCATTAGAGCTTCATGAAATAGGTGTTATCCTTATTTTAAGATAAAGAGACGGTAGTCCAGAGATCCTAAGTCATTCAGGTTATGGCTACTAAATGGCTGAGCTGGAACTGAGGACTTGTTCATCATTTTACCAAATTCCATGATTCAATGTTGTAACAGAACACAAATATATTGTTATGCTAAATTCTAATTATAAAATACTATACCATCTTAGCAAAACAAATGCTAATTGACTAGTATATGCTTAACTATCTGTTAGACAAAGATAAAACTATAAAAAGGGTATATAAAACATGGTCCTTATCTTTAAGATTCCTTAAATTCAATACTCACCTCTTATACGAGGGCTGTCAGGACAGTATCCAGCCAAGAAACCATTCTTGTATATTGACAATGGCTGGATTTTTTCTGGATAGCCCTTGTATGTAAATTCATGGTAGTGATGACTTTCAAAGATGCTACAATAAAACTTTAGATATATTCAAACATATAAGACTGTATATAGTATTATGCTCAATCATAGGGGTTTGCTACTTTTCCTGTTATGTGTGGTTTTAACTAAGTTGATGACTGTGGACATACTGATATTCAACTATGTAGAAGAAAGCTATGCTTCAATTGTCATGTCATCAAAAAAGAAAGAGCCACTATCAAAGAAACCATAACAAACTATTACAGAAAAGAAAAGCTGGGTAATATTTTATGTTAATGTATTCATAGAACTGCCATGTTGTAAAGTAAATCATATATGAGTTAGATGCCCCTTTGTGCCCTCCACTTGTGTTCTGGGAATGCTCTGCCCAGGTGGAACCTGGGTATTGACTTCCCTGTCAGCAGGAGTGAATTTATAATGGCCTCGCCAACCTTCTTGGTTTACTGCTCGCTAACCCACCAGTGTCATGCACAAATAGAACCCATAAAGTTGCCCCATTGTTATAGTGACCACCCATAGGTTGATAGTAACCTATAACACTCTGTACACCACATCAATCAAACACTATTATGTAAAATTCTTATTGTATAAAATTCTACAAAAATAATAGCCCAATGAGCCCTGGCCAGAACTCTTGGAACTCTCAGAACTCGCCAATAGAGACATTCACCGGACACTCCCGAAGCCAAGGTGCTGCCTCGGTTCCCCTGTGCCTTGCAAACACTCTTCTGGTGGTGAGGACTTGCTGTTACTTTATCTCTTACCTTGCTCTCCTCTGTGTGTCTTACCTAATATTCCAAACTATAGCGTTTGGCTGCCTCAACTCCATCTCAGTGTGCACGGTGAATGCATATTCGAGCTCCAAATTCTGTGGCCACTTAAGACATAGCCCCTTGTTGCTACTCATCTATCTGTCAAAATAATGTCAAAATGCTTTCATGTACATTATTTTATTGAGTGATATAGTACAAATCTTAGTATCTTCACTGTAAAGTCTGAAAGACCCAAAACTAAGCGATTCATCAGTAGAAACTTAATCTTTTATTAACCTTATCCTGTGTGACTCCATAAGTCCTATTTCTTTAAATAAATAATACAAATTACATTATTAATTGCCAAAATATTTAACAACCCAATTTGGTTAAAAAAAAAATTTACCTAAAGTGCAAGAAAGATCAAAACATGAAGGATATGACATGCAACTTAATTGGTTTTTTAATCAATATTGAAATACACAGTCTTGTGTGTAGTGTATTTTATGTGTGATTGAAATCATCTCATGTATATACAAAATGGTATTCAAATAAAGACATCACTCTTTATGAGAAAGTTCAGAAAAGTTTGATTTTAGCATCCCTTTCTCTTCACTTCTTTTCTGAAGTTTCTACTTTAACAGGTCAACATCATAAATGTTCATTTATTCACAAATAAAAATGTACTTTGAAAAGAAAAACATTAGAAATATAAACATTTGATAAAATTTCTCACCTTAGAGGACACAAATATGAGTATTGGCACCTGTCTTGGTTCCTAATATTATATACCTTATTTCTTTTTTAAAAAAATATTTTATTTATTTATTTATTTATTTTTGACACAGAGAGAGATACAGAGACAGAGACTGTCTCTCTTGACAGAGAGAGAGAGAGAGATACAGAGAGAGAACTGAACTGGGGGAACTCCCCAGTTTAGCATATGGGTCCGAACGGGCCGAGGCTGGGATTCGATCCCCGGTCCCCGGAGCTGCAAAGTGAGAGCTTAACCCACTGAGCGATCCCGGCTTCTCCTCTAGTTTATTTCTTAATGTGTCTGCACAAGCACAAGAAATTAAATGTAACTGTTTCCAGTTGGTTATTTATAACATACATGGCACCATGGACTAAAAATCATGATTATGGTATATTTATTTCACGTGCCAAATTTACATAAGATTTCCTAATGGGTAGCCACAAATGCCTTCTTCCTAAACAGCTCCTGCTCAAGTTACTAAGAGTTTCCAATGAAAACTAGACAAGAAACAAATAAAAACCTTTATATCCAGTTTAATATTACTACTCCTTTGTCATAACTATCTTGCTGAAGCTTACTATTCTTTGATCAGAAAATTGTATTTGTCAGTAGGAGAAGCAGTTTTGAGACCTTATTTTACTGGTCTTACGTATTGATCATTTTGTTCTTCTTACACAGGGTGGCCAACTTTTCTGTATACAAGATCTACTTTTTATCTTAAAAGTGTGTCGCGATCGACTTGTTGTCATAGGCGTAGTCTAAGGGGGAAGAAGGGGTGTGAAATGCATACTATGTTTATACACTGTGTTTCAGTATAAGGTACATTCCAGCGAGGTATGGGTAGATAAGTAAAATATATGTTCAAAACTATTTTTTATTTTTTAAATCACTTATTAAGT
>PVKE010013816.1:0-35958 GCA_004027555.1 Craseonycteris thonglongyai
GGAGAGGAGGGAGGAGGGGGGAGGGAGGAGGGAGATTTGTGTGGGGAGGGGGGAGTGGGGACCAGATGTATCCGCTTCGAGGGGGACCTGATTCTGGGAGCTGGGCACATAATGCAATGTATGGGTGATGTGATGTGGAGTTGTCCATTGGGAAACTGATTGTTACCAACCAATGTCACCCCATTAAATTTAACAATAAAATATAATAATATAAAAGAAAAAAAAGAAAAAACAAACAAACAAACAAAAAACTATAATATTCATATACACCTTCCTGGATCATCAGATGTTATTTAAAGAAGATATGCTGGTATGAAATGCATGGTAGCTAATAGCCAACATACAATAATAAACCATTCTTTTATTTGTGACAACAAAAAATATTTTGGAGGTAAATGGAAAAATGTCTGGCACAGCTTTACATAGTCAAAATAGTTTCTTTGGAATTTAAATAGAGCCACAAAAGACCAGGTTTCATGTTTTTGCCACCTAGTCTATGAATTGACTCCATTCTTATGTAGGCTCTCTCTTCAGTCTCAGGATTACTTCCTACAGCATCCAGCTGCAGTCTTCCAGGTTCATGTCTAGTAAGAAGAGAAATTAAGGAAGAGTCAAATGAAATCTCTGTTCTAATTCTCATTGGGCAGGGTTGGGCTGCTTGCCATCCCTGAGGAAGTCATTACAACCAGCACAGGAAGGATGTGGATGAGATTAAGCCATGGCTCTCCAGGCAGTAAGGGGTGGGGGTGGGGGTGGGGGGGAGTTCAACTAACCAGACCCAAGTGGCCTGAAGTTGGAGGAAGGATAGTTTCTCAAGGAAGTTCAGAGAAGCGTTTCCAATGGAAAAGTGGAAAGCTATGAAGTCTACTATAGATGATCCACCTTCTTCTCATCCTTTTGCATAGACTCTAAGAAAATGGAATTTTCATATTGTTGCAGAAGTTCCTGAATGTAAGGGATACCTATTCTCTAAACTTTATACATATAATGGAAACTTGCTAAATATGTGAGGTGATAGATGAGTTAACTTGATGGAATTGCTTCACAATCAATACATATATTATATCCAATCATCACGTTTTATACTTTATATATATTATAATTTTATTTGTCACTTATACCTCAATAAAGCTAAAATAAACTTTCATCACAATCTTGAAGTTCTCAATAATTTAACAAAATACCTCATGTTTTCTTTTTGCAAAAAGCTCACATATTATGTAATCAATCCTGTCTGTCTGTGTTTTTGGACAGCTTCTAAATTGTATTAAATATACTTCATTGCCTGCCTGCCTGCCTTTCTCCTTTGCTTCACTTCTGTTGGTCTTAATTTTTTTTTTCTATATGTGTTATAGCCCTGTCATTCACAAGATTGCTTCCTACTTCATGACTCAGAACATATATTACCTCCTATAGAAGGTCTTTCCATACCTTACAAATATAATTTGAAGGCAACTGTCCTCTTATTTTATCTCAGTTTAGTCTTCATAGATCTTACCCTAAAAGATGGCACACCCTCATTACAATTTATCATCTTCCTCTTGGACTATATTTCCTTTATGTACATAGATCTAGAATGTATGTGTATTTATATGCTTGTTATATAGGGAATTACCTGGTATGAAAAAGAAAATTAATAAATATTGATTTAACACATTAAATTAAATTATATTTTCCTGGTAAACCACAAACTTGGGGATGCTTTGGGGTCAAAAACTCTGATTGCTTAACCTATTCTATTTCTGCTTCATGCCAATGTATTTTACCATATGATGGTAATAAAATATTCTTGGAAAATGGAAGACTCATTACAAAGTCCACTAAGAGTAATAACGAAAAGTATCTTTGCTAGAACATGCAACCTACAGCAAAAAAAAGATAGAGCATTCCACAGAGAAGTATGAGCATTCTTTTATACTAGAAATTTAGACAATGCTAAGAAAAAGACAAGTATTCTCTCTGTAAGTTCATCTACTACAATGAAATATCAGCCCCTGGCAAAGGTTTTCCAGAGCAGAAAAAAAAAGAGAGGAAATCATGAACGTGATAGACCAAGCCATCAAGATATTAGAACATCGGAAAGCTGGGATGGCTCAGTGAGTTAAGCACTCACTTTGCAGCCCCAGGGACTGAGGATGGAATCCTGGCCCTGGCCCATATGGACCCACATGCTGAACTGGGGTGTACTTTCCATGAAGGAGGCCCCCAGTTCGGTTCTTGGATCCCAGTTTGGCCCCTGGCTCGAGGGGGCATGCCTCCCATGTAGTAGGCTTCCAGCCCAGTTTCTTCCCTGCGTGGTCCCCACCCACCTGTGTGCAATGAAACCATGTTGAAAACTGATAATGTACAATTATGGCGACTGCTCTGGGCCCTCCCCTTTCTCTGTGTCTCTCCCTGTGTCTCTGTCTCTGTCTCTGTCAAAAGCAATAAAATAAATCTTTAAAAAATTTTAAATTTATAAAATATTAGAACATTTGCAATTTGGCAAGAAGGGCATAATATACTTCATTAATTTTGAGGACTTTGCCTCTTGACCATATTTTGAAAACTACGAATTCACCTAGAACTGAAAATTTAGGATGAGATACACTAATAGGAAATTACACAAACAGGTGAGATTTATCCTTTTATTTATATTTTTCCTAGTGTTGGGGACAGAATACAGTGGTAAATGTACAAAGAAAATTAATTATATCTAACATTTACCATGACCACTTTTTTTTTTAAGAAGCGCAGAAATATATATTATAGAGATTAATGCAATTGCAAAAGCAAATAGGTTCTCAATCTCTGGCTTTTCCAGCAACTATCTATGTGTTAGTTGGCAAATAATTTTAACTTTGTATGTTCTGATTTCTTTATTTGAAAAAAATTATTTCTCATATGAACTATTAAATTCTGTATAAAAATTTCCACCAAGCTAAAAATTAATTTCTATTAAGAAAATGCACTTTTGAAAGCCATTCTGTTTTAATTGGCACAAAAGTAATGGCAGCCAAAATCCATCCAAGAAACTTAACTTGATTTCTCCTTTTATATCTAACCTCATTAAATACCAATAAAATCTAGCTTCAAATGTATGCCTACAACCAATGAATGACACCTGGTTGTAATCCCTCAGCTGAATAATCATGGTTCCTTCAGTCCTTTCCCTAGGCTAAATAATAACTATAACATCAGCTTTATTTTTTTTTAATGGTTAATCTTCATAAATTAGTGTTTCCATGGTATGTCCACCTGTATCAGAAGCTTCTGGATTCCTTGTTTAAATGCAGACTTCTGGAACTCAACCCACACTTACTGAGTAAATCTCTGAATACAGGTCCAGGAATCTCTATATTTTGGATAACTTCTGTAGATTTTTTCTATACTAAAATTTTGGTTCTATTTGTACATGTGATGTTTTTCTCACTCGGTATCATTGGTTCTGAAGTCCACCAGCTTGAAAAAGCTTTAAGAGATAGGTTGTTTAGGAAGGGGATAATCATTTACTCTAGAACCTAATGTAGAAGATCATGGTCTCACGTCTCAAAGCTCAGATCAAGGACATTATTTAAAAACTGAACGTGTTGAGCTTGGCTAGGCCTGTGAGAAGGCTGTGAGGTACTCAATTTCTTTCCTGTTTGAGTAATGATCCCAGTCTGGGGTGCCTCCAAGAAAGAATGAAAAAGAGACCATGGCTAGATGAAGTGTAACCACAGCAATTATTTTAAAACTAAAATATCACACACAGAATTCATTATTCACGCCATTTTCAAATCTTCCTAATTTGTTTTCACAGTGGCCATTAAATTGCACTGAGAAAAACTCACTCATAAAAAAGATGGTCTATAATAAAAACTGATTTGCGGTTTTGTTGCTATGTCCAAGCCCTGGCTGTGAATGAGGGTTCAGGAATTCTGACCCAGGTGTCTCCCAACCCTCCTCAGTTTCAGGTTCCGCTCCCCCCCCCCGCCCCCCCCGTAGAATGAATATCCTGAGCTCAAGGATCTCAGTTAAATGAAAATATTTTTGCTGACAGTTTTTGTCTTTCTCTTTCAGCTTCTCCCTGAACAATCATTTGAGAAACACTACATGAGTCAGAGGGAGGTGAGCATGCATGAGGGCACAAATAAACACATTATAAAGTAACAATTGGATGCAGGATGGAATATTTACTGAATGGAATATTTATTTAGTTTCAAAATACCTACTGATAACAGAAGAGAAATGAGGAAGTTTACAGATGGAAGGCCTGGCAGACACCTTCTTAATGAAGCAATCAAACCGAACATCATCAATAATGTGACAAATTGAAATATGTGTGCCTGAGAGGAAGCAAGGAAGGGAACATAGCACCAGCCCTGTATCGGGGCTGCCAAAGATGTAGTAATTTGAATCTAATCTAGAGGAAACAGACAAACAAATTGAGGGGCACACAATCATTGGCCTGTAATGCTAGAAAGTGTCATGATCAATAAAGTTGCAGAAAGGCTAAAACACCACTGCAGTCTAAAGAACACCAAACGCAATGTGTGATCCTTAGCTGTATCTCTGGGTGGAAAATATATAATTGAGACAATTGGTAACACTTGAATGAATCTAAAGTTTAATTCAGTAGTGTCCAACTTCTTGGTTTTCCTGGACCACATTGAAGAAAGAAGGATTGTCTTGAGCCACACATAAAATACACTAATACTCACAGTAGTTGATGAGCTAAAAAAAAATGTCTCAAAAAAGTCTCACAATGTTTTAAGAAAGTTGACAAAGTTTTGTTGGGTTACATTTGAAGACATCCTGGGCCACATATGGCCCTCAGGCTGCAGGTTAGATAAGCTTGATTTTGATGGTACTAATTACTTAATTATTTTAGTACACTTTAAAAAACACCAGCTTTCACTAAGTAAAACAAAAAATATTATTTTTAGATTCTGATTTGCTCTACTTTCTTTATTATTGATGTTTCCTTTATAAAATACTATTCAATAATGTCATTTATTGTACACTTACTTACCTCTGAATTATAGCAATGTTACCATGTCTTTGTATAGTGTCTGAAATATTAGCTCTATATAAATATTCCTGCATTAGTAACTGTAAAGAGATGTTAAAAGGGACTCTGCCAGAGTTAGAATAATAACTGAGTACAAAAGATGTTAGGTGATCACACATCTGAGAGACCATCCATGCAGGACTTATTTGCAAGTAGCCCAAAACCACTTTGTAGAACTGTAGTCAATGCATCCAATGTATCAGTGTAAGAAATGAAAGGCTTTGAGAAGTGTTTAGGGAGAAAGAAAATTCCTAGAGAAGACCTTTCTGAGTGTTGGGGATCCTCTTCCTCAATATGGGTCAGGTAGGGAGCATCAGCAGAAAGGACAAGTTTTAAACAATTAAAAATGAAGTTTGATTTTATTTTTGGTTGAAATGTTAATTACTTAACATGGCACCATTTTTAAATAATAATAGTGGGAGAAGCTGTGATTGATTTCTACTTCAGGTATGTAAGGCAGGGAAAAGAGATATTTCTATTTGAAAAATTGTGATACAAGGGAATATAAAAGCCATTTTTTACTTTCACCTCATTCAATCAACCAAGTACAATAAACTGGTTGTGTTAATTAAATACCTACTTAGTTAAAACATCCGGTATATGGATGTTGCATGCCTCATATAGGAGCTTAACATAATTGATTTCTGAGAACTATGATTCTTAGGAGTGTTTGTGTGGTTAAAGCAAATTAAAATTGAAATTGTCTATTGAATATATTTTCATATTTTTATAGCTCTTTATTTTATGAAATATTACTTATAAGGACAGAGAGAGATACAAAGCAGGACCACAACACCTGTACCTTGAAGTTGTCATAGAGGCACAGATAACAATTTCATCTTAATGAAATGGTATTCAAGGACAGTGTTTATGTACCTGAAAACAATGGTGAGTTCCTGAGAGTGACCTTGTTGGGAATATGTGTGCTTAAAGAATTTTAACTTTCTGGAAACAAAGAAACCAGAGGACCAAGTTTGCAGGTAAACCCACAAAAGCCTTTAGGTTACTCACATGCATGAAAATAAAAATTTTAAAAATATCCATCATAACTCACAAATCTTACATTAATGCTAGTAATTACAATTGACTTCCAGTAAGTACGATTAATATCTTTGGGTGACATAAAAAGTTTAGGTTCTCTTTTGGACAGTTTTAATGAGATGCTTATCCATGTGTATTATATTTTACAGTGATTCTTCAAATCCAGGTGAAATTTTTCTCCATTGCTCTTACAATGCCTCTGTGACAATTTTTAACATCATCTCAAGTTTCACATTGTGAATTAGATATGTGAGTAAAATATGCACTTAGCTAGATATAACACTGGATCTATTTGATTTTTTTCCTATTGAGTTTACTACTATAGTAAACTTTTCTGATAGCAAAAATTGCAGAAGACATGCTTCAACTGTAATAACTTCAGTCCTGCTCTCATGAGGATATAGAAGACCTTTTTCATCAGATATCAACAGTTTTTCCTTACCTACTGGCCCCAAATGCTGACTTGGAATTATTAATCCTAGCTTTATTGTTGTAATTTATTTATACCTCAATGACACACTAAGAAAGCCTGTACATATAATCTCTTATTTTCTTTACTTCTACTTTTATATTCCCCAATGCTGAATTTAATCTTTTTTTATAATTATCTCCAATATGAGGGATTCAAGATTTATATAAGCCCCCAGATTGAGGGAAGAATTACTTTATTTTCAAAGAATCTTATCACTACACAAAATACATATCCTGATCATCTCTTCTAAGAAGCTTTGAACATGAATGTTCTGAAGTGTGCTGAAGAATAAAATATGTAATATGCTATATTATATATATACCTCCAGAGGGCAAGGGAAGGAATTTAAGTTTTTTCTCAAGAAATCCATGGTTCATATTGTTCCATGGACTTATTTGAATTCTAGCTCTCTTCTGCAGGTGGGAGAAAGAGATTAAATACAATTTGAAAAATGTGTTTATAGCTATAAACATCTACTTTCAAATTACTGTTGATAAGACCATTTACTTGCCTATAAAATCTTACAATATTGGAAAGGAGATGAATAAACATGAACAGATAACACATTTTAATAGCAGCAACCATTTGTTAAAAATTTTGATTTTCCAAAATGATGATCAAACTTGTGTTCCAACCACTTATAAATGTTAAGTAAACCTAAGGTATGGCAACACCATTAAAATCAAGTTCATATGTTTGGGACCTCATTTAACTAAAATGTATAAGTTAAGCTTATATATGTTTTAAGGTTACTTTCTCATATGATCCTTTAGAGACATATTTAAAGTGAACAGTTAAGTCATAAAAATCCTTAAATCTGTCTTTCATTTATTTCTTGGAAGCTTTGCAACTCAGGTCATTTTAAATGAAGGATGAAATACATAAGCTCACATTTTAAATGATATTGCCTATCATTGACTTTTTTAATCCTGTTGATCCTCTGATTAATTTTCAAAATACTATTTGGTATAACCAATACCTATCATGATAATTATAACAAAATTGTTTTTAGCCTTATCATGTGCTAGACATTTCTTTAAGTGTTTTATATGTATTAATACAGTCTTCCTGAGAGAAACCTTATGTAGTAGTTATTAATACCATCTTTTATTAAAGAGGAGAAAACTAAAATTCAAAGATATTAAGCCATTCTCTAAAGATCACCCAGGTAGTAAGTGAAAGGTGAGGATATAAACCAGGCATCCTGGTTTCTGTTTTTATCAGCATATTGTTTATGTCACCTAGTCACCCATAAAATTATTACCTGGCTCACTTATATAGTATAAGTATCCTGAAGATCATAAAATATCATATGAGCCTGGTGATCATATTTTTAATTCTTTTAAAAATGTATTTGTAAGGAGAATAGAGCAATTTTCTACAGATTAATATGAATCTTGTGCTTTCAAAATTGTGCTGGAGAAGAAGTTACAAAATCTTTTGCTATGGGACCTCTAACAATGATTGATAACTCAAAATACTTTCTTAAATAACTGCATGAACTTGGAGAAAATGAAGAAAATAGGCTCAAGGCAGTTGCAGTCAGGGAGCAAGGATCATGGATTTAAACTAGAACTAGAAATGAACGTTAATCTGTGGGCATACATAGAACCCATGTTACCTAGAGCTTCAAGAGTAAGGGATTGAACAAATCACACACAACAATGGATTCAACAGAAAAAGATACCCCATAGAAGCAAATAGTAAAATTAGTGAAGTAATATGTTTCACTTGACTTTGGTGGTAAGTGAAGTCTTTGTAAGCAAAACCTTCATTGAAACTGTGTGATCCAAGACTAGTCTTCAAATATTTCATGCCCTGAATCTACTATATTTATTCACTTCAAAATATATGTCAAGAATTACAATTTATATTGTACCAAGTTATATTTTTTTACCCATGTGCCTTGAAAAAGAAATCCAAAATTATCTCTGGAAAAATATAAACCCAATATATAATGTCAACAAATATAAGTTTTCAATAAAAAATTATGCCAACCACAGAGAAAACAAGCTACCATAGGTGAGAGTTAACAGAATTTATAACACTAGAATTATAAAAACTGAAATAGTAAAAATATTTAAAAGAAAACTTCATAAAGAGATATAGTTATCAAACTTAAGGAAATATGATGAAATTGAAAATTTAATATACTAGGATAAAAATACTATCACCAGAAGATGGAGGAGAAATTAGCCAATTTAATAAAGAACTAGAGAGAAGTTATAGAAAAAAAACCACATATAATTAAAATTAACAATTTAATGGGCTATTACGCACCAGTTTCGCAGAACTGAAGAAAATCAGTAAATGAGAGAAAAATCAAAGAAATCACACAAAATGAAGCACAGAAATTAAAAACAAAAAACAAAAAACAATGAGGGATTCCGGGACAGCTAGGTCAGAGGTTGAGTGCTTGCCTTGCAGTTGCAGAGGCCGGGGTTTGGTGCTTGGCCCCTGCTAGTGTGCGCCCATATGCTGAGCTGCGGTGTGGTTTGTGGCCACCAGGATGGCTCAACAGTGAGGGTGTTCCCCTCACACATGGGAGGCCCTCAGTTTGGTTCCCACCTCATGTGAGCTCACTTCTACCGGTGTGGAACAAAACCATAGCACAACTAATGATGTACAACTGTGGAGATTTCTCTGGGTCTTCACCACTGTTTTCTCTCTCTCTTTCTCTCTCTCCTCTCTCTCTCTCTCCAACTCTCAACCAATAAAATAAATCTTTAAAATTAAAAAAAAATGAAGAAAAATATAAGAGATGTGGGAGATACAGTAAGAAGATGCAAATATGTTTTAAATATATACTAGGAAAAAATAGTGGGAATAAGTTCTACAGAATTAATATTTAGAGAGGCAATACCTAAGTTTTCTAGTATGAAACAAAATGATGAAAGATGACATTTGGAAGAAAAATAATTCGAAATGATATACATTAAAAGAAATTCTTATATAAACAATCATGGTGAAACTGAAAAGAATAAAGATCTGAACAGATATAAAAAATATCAACAGACACTATTCGAATGACCACTTTTCAAGAGAAATAATGATAGCCAGTAAAGAGTAAAATACTCAAAACTTCAGAGAGAAAATAAGTGTCCAATTATATTGATTTTTCAGAAAATGTGCTTACAAGAATGAAAGGACATTTTAAGATGAAAAAAAAACCCCAACTTTCTCTTATTAAAAGAACTTCTAAATGACAAAAAAAAAAAGAAGAAAATATTTCTAATGTAATATCAGAAATGGAGGTGAGACTAGTGAGCAAGAGAATAATTATGTGTGAACATCTAAAGATAAATTAATGGTGTAAAAAGAAATCACAATTAGTTTGGCTTTTAAGAAGATAGAGTTAAAATAACACAGAATTGCCAGTAACATCCCAATGCCTAAGCTGTTGAATTCATTCCCATTACTTAACCCCTTCCTCCACTTTCAGTGAGTCTAGCTCTAGTTCTCTGTCTACCAATATGTTGTTCAGTCATTTCAGTCAGAGAGGAAAGGGAATACTGAGAGTTAAACCATTCAGGATCCTATATTACTCTAGTTGTAAGCAAAGAGGTTGATTTTATTAAATAATCATTTGAATATTGATGGTCACTACTAAAAAATAAAGTAGAAATCCTAAAATAGAAAGAAAACTGCAATAATAACCTAGAGCAATTTAGAAAAATAGTCATGCCCCTCCCCCAAAAATATATATTTGTGTGTGTGTGTGTGTGTGTATATATATATATATATATATATTACTCTAAGAGGAGAGAGGAGTAAAACAACCAATTATAGCAACAAGGGACTACATTTTAAGTGACCACAGAATTTGGAGGTTGAATATGCATTCACCATGCACACTGAGACAGAGTTGAGGCAGCAAAACACTACTGGAATATTAGGTAAGACAGACAGAGCAGAGCAAGGTAAGAGATAAAGTAATAGCAAATCCTCACCACCTGAAGAGTGTTTCCAAGGTGCAGGGGAACCAAGGCAGCACCCTGGCTTCAGGGGTGTCCAACGAACATCCCTGTTGGAAAGTTCCAGCCAGGGCTCATTTTGCTGTTACTTTTATAGGATCATATACAATAGGGATTTTACAGAATAGTGTTTGATTTATGTGGTTTACAGAGTCTTATAGACTACTATCGACCCACGTGTGGTCACTACAACAACGGAGTAACTTTACAGGTTCTACTCACGAATCCCACCAGTGGGTCAGTGATTGGTCAATCAGGAAGGTTGGTGAGGCCATTCCAAGTTCACTTCTGCTGACAGAGCAGTCAATACCCAGGTGCCATCTGGGCAGAGCATGTCAAGAATGCAACAAGCGGAAGGCACAAAGAGGCATCTAACTCATATATGATTTACTTTACACCAATAGAACACTGTAAAATGAAAATGTTACAATTGAATGAATTTATGTGAGTAATTTCAATAAATGTGCCAGATGATACAAAATAACTGCAATAAAACATGACTTCTCTCTCTCTCTCTTTCTGTCTCTCCTCCTTGCCCCCACACACATACAACCACATAAATTATAGCTAATGAGACGCAAAGAGAGCTTTTTGTTCTAGTTCCAGTAAGTGCCTTTTAAAGGAGCAGATCATGGGGAAGCCGGGATGGCTCAGTGGGTTAAGCGCTCACTTTGCAGTGCAGGGGACCGAGGATCGAATCCCAGCCCCAGCCCGTGCGGAACCATATGCTGAACTGGGGAGTTCCCCCAGTTCAGTTCTCTCTCTGTCTGTCTCTGTATCTCTCTCTCACTCTCTCTGTCAAAAAATTAATAAATAAATAAATAAAATAAAGGAGCAGATCAGATTTTTCACCTCTATCTCCTTTCTGGGTGAAATGAGACTGTGCTAGTGTAAGCGTAAGTAGCTCTCTTGAGCTATAAGGTGAAAGCAATATGTTGAGGATGACAGAGCAACAAGGTAGAAGACATCCCGTTTCCTCACCGCATGGGACCCCATACCAGCCCTGGGTTGGCTCCCTTCAGATTTTGTTTTTACAGATTGTGATCTGCCTTGGAAAGGAGGCCTGCATGGGTCTGAGGAAGTGGACTTAAGGCCATTTGAACAGAGAGTACCGTAGTCTCAAAGACCAAGAAATGAGTAGGGCTCCAAGTGAACAAGTCCCTTAACTAGAAGAAAAACGCTGCTAGAGGATCTTCAGAGCAGACCCTCTAAAGACAGGGGGGCCCAGGGCAAAAATTTTGGTACTGGGGCTGAAGGGGCTTCTGAAAGCCCTCAGACAGTTGTGGTGAGGGATAAATGAGATGATGTACCGCAAGTACATAGCTCCATACCCAGAGTAAACACTCAATGCCAATAACAATTGATCACAATTGGATGCCAGTCATTGTGCTGAGCAGAGCCAAAACTGACCTGGAAACTGACTCCTGAATATCATTCCATTACTACGTTCTTTCTCATTCTCCTCTAGTGCTTATTGTTTTCATTTTTCTCCTGTCAACATTATTATTGGAGCCTAGGAGAGAGTCACTTCAGCCTCTGCTGAGAATGGAATCTCTTATAGTGCAATGTGATAATGAAATGGCAGAAATGTGAACCTGTGAGAAATATTTTTTGTACTCCCCACTGAAGCTACTCTATGCTAGGGCTCTTGTGGCGGAGTCCTATGGCTCTTCAAAACAATAGGCGTACATACCTTCTCAGTTCAGCTCTAGGCTTCCAGGAATGATTAAGTACAGTACAATATGAGGAGCAACAATCAAAAGAAAGAAAAAAAAAAAAAGAGCTTTGATCTTACCAATTCAATCAGGGACAAATCCTCAGGCTAAATGTTTAGATCAAACAGAAGTTCTTTGAAATTGCAGTTAGTGAAGCACAGTTCTTGCCAATCACCTTTAAATTCAATTGGCCAATGAATAAATTTCTAGTTCACAAAATGTCTCCAATAAACACAATACAAAATAATAATACACTTTTATATTTCCCCAGTAATTTACAGCAAAACACATTTATAACCATCTCTCGTGGCTTACAATGGTTTTATAATGTTTGAGTATTACCTTCATGTGACAATAACCCACTAAAATCATTTACTTATTTGTAGTGTTTTGCAAGGATTTATAGAGGCAACTATAGAGCTATCTTTACAGAATTTTTCACCAACAAATATTTCTCAATCTTCTCACCAAAGAAATGTTGTTAATAGTAGGTAAATGTATCCATATTTGGGAAAATAATCAGTTCTTATCAGGAGAAAAATTAATCTTGCTTTTGAGAAATAACCAATTATTATCTGTATAATCTTTACAATTAATGTGATATTACTAAATTTAGAAGAAATACTTAGGGACTCACATTCATGTTGAAATTTGAAAATCAAAGAAGGGCATTATGTCTACTTTTGATGGTCTGCTTGCGTTCCTTGGAAATGTCATAAATTCCCCATAGTTGGAGCTCCAGAGAGTGAATTTTTACATTGGATGTCATGTGGAAATCCCTCACTACAATAACAATGATAATTAATACTACAGTGACCCACACGGCAACTTAGCAGACCTATTGTCTTCCGGAGTCTGAGAATGTTAAAACTGTACCACATTAAGGATCCCTCATATAGGAGTTTTTAACTCTGATGGAAGAGCTTAAATACTTACAGATATCTAGGAGCACCTAAGACCAGTCAAAATATGTGGAGATGATGACAAAACATTGGTATATAAATAAAGCCCCCTCATGTTTTTCTAATATAAAGCCAGGTTAATATCAATTGTCTTTTAACCCAAATTCTCAATTTATATAAGAGATCTAGTAATTCTAAGGCAAGTGTGTGGTAACAAGTTTTCCTCTTTTTTCTTATGTCATTTAGTAATGGTTCTGTGTACAGAAAGTGTCTCCTCAATGCATCTATATCCTGAAGGAGCAACTTTTTGGAGCTTCTTGGATGCTCCTGCATAAAATTTTTAATTAAGCATGAGTGCAGGTTTATAAGAATCACATTACAAATCAGCATGCATAAATTTACAACATTAAAACATGCATGCATTAACTAGAAAGTTATTCTAGAGAGCCTCTAAGACCACTTTCTAGTCTATAAGTCTGTTTAATTTTCATTTTAACATTAGCTGCTTTTAAAGTCAACTGATGGAGAACACAATTCATCACTGAGAGAAACCCGTTTCCCTCTAATTCTTGGAGGGATTAGATTCAGCCCTTGTTCATCCTATAAATTAACATAGATGTATTGTGTATTTTTGGCGGAAAAATCAGAACACTCTTGGATATAATCTCTATACCAGAAGAGCATATAATATCACTGAGAATATAAAACAAGTGAAGACAACTTAACTGAACTGTTTTGAACATATCACTGGTGTTCAAACTAGTTTATGGTGGTTGAGTTGTTCACTGATTTGACTATTGTTTTTATAATAGTCCAATATTTAATAATTCAGGTTGTTTGTGAAATGTAAATGGTTGTAACTTTAGACATTTTACTCCCCCACCCAACTGGTTTAATTTCTAGTTCCTCTTGATCACTAGCCTGCTTTCTGGATGGTTCTATCTAGACATAATAAAATGGGATATCAAAGCAATCTCCTGAATTTAGGTCCCCATCTCTTCTTTTAGTTTGCCATAATTTCAAATAGTGGAAATGAAGAAAATCTTGGATTATGTGAATTTAGCAGTTTTTAACTCTGACAAAGAGAATACATTACCCAAAGAACAAGAGCATCTTTATTCATTCTAAAGTTCTATCGAAGAGACCGATCACTGTTTCAAGGACAATAGTCTACACATCTCCTTCCTCCTCTTTTTGGTAGGATGCAACACTGTCTCTCAAATAGAGATCCTCTAAGAATGAGTGCACTGTTCCAGGAAGTTTTTGTGTCAGCATGACCATTCTCTATTATACAAAAGAATTTTTCAGACATGATGATATAACAGTTCTGCCAAGACCTACAAAGAAATTATCATAGTGACTATTGGAGAATGCCTCAGACAATCCTGAAACCAGGGTTTTCAAAGGTGATGAAGGCAAGAGGAAAGTTACTGTAAGAAACTGGTCCTGAAAAAAAAATGGCCTTTGATTCATTGCTGTGGTTATTAGTGAAATGCACATTGGTTTGTAACCAAATATGTGAATCTTATAGGTATGAGAGGCATCTTTGAAAGCCCTTGAAATCCAGAGACAAATCTAAAAAAAAATTCTATAGTCCCAATTACAACCATATTCAGACAAGTGTGTATATCCTGCATTTATTTTTGTTGCCTTTTTCTAGAGTACTTTCTATCAATAGCTACCACCATCTTGAAAATTTTAATTAATTATTTATTTATTTATTTATTTATTTATTTATTTTTGACAAAGAGGGAGAGAGAGAGAGAGATACAGAGATAGAGAGAGAACTGAACTAGGGGAGCTCCCAGTTCAGCATATGGTTCCGCACGGGCCAGGGCCAGGATTCGATCCTCGGTCCCCGGCGCTGGAAAGTGAGCGCCTAACCCACTGAGCCATCCTGGCTTCCCCTGAAAATTTTAAGACACATAAATTGCAGAGGAGTTAATTGACTTCAGAAACTAATCTCCTTTCTTGAAAATTACATGAATTATTGTATATTCATTTATCTGCTATTCAGCAATAATTTATTAAGACCCAGATTACAATACTGATATTAGTGCTAGAGTTGCATGTTGCATCATTTTGTTTAATTAAACTTTCTTCCTAAAACACTTTGTTTTTCAATTTTGTTAATTATTCTATTTACTACAGGAAATAGTTCAAAACCACTTGAATTTCAACACCAATCTGTACTGATTAACTTTCTAACCATGAGTTCCATCATTACACTTTATGAACATGCTTCCTCATGAATTCAACTTGCTTTGTTCATTCACTATTCATATCTTTGTCATTGTCATCGCTCTCATTGACATTTCATGCCATTTTCTGTTCACTATACAATCTCTTTTCATCCCTCAGTACCAGGTTGATACCCATCTTCTTTATGTACTTCATTCAACTACCTGAACAATCTAAATGTCTTCTTTCACATTCCATACCATACCGTATATTATCTATGTTACTATTTTCACCTCATTAGAATTTAATTGTTAAACCACATTTTAAGTGTAAGGCATTCTACCACCAAGTGATGATATTACTTCTGTGATCCAGATTCTAACTGCTATAGAAGTATCAAAAAGAGGAAGATCAATAAAAGATGTTTATGTTCCCATTAATTTCAAGCACAGATTAAAGCACATGTTTCTAGATGTAAAATCCTGTGCTTCTTTGAACTTGAAAGTTGTTCCAACTTCTGAATAAGAAAGGATTTTGATTTTTTTTGGCAAAAAGCAGGGAAGTGATGAGTTTCTGGGATTTCTAACTTCCCTTTAATGGAGGCAGACATAAAAGGCAGCATCTGTTTATCCTGCTTTATTGAGACTACAAATTTCATCATTTAAATGCTGAATTGATTAATTCAACACCAGGCACTGAGTATGTTTTCTGAAAACTGATGAGTATACAAATAAGATTTTGAAGTAGCTTACACTCCTTAGAGTAATTGAGGAGGATTTTTTTTTTTTTTTTTTTTTGGTCTACCAATATATGGTTATCTAGAAGGTTTTATACAGAACTAGATATTAAAACATTACTAGTACCTGCAGTTATTATAGTAGATGACTTATCTTTCCTAACCCTTTCTTTTCAAATTCTAATTGCATACAAATCACTTGAGAATCTTGATAAAAATGCATATTCCAAGTGAGAGTTTCTGGGATCAGGCCTAGATTCTGGATTTTCAATAAGTTCCCAGGGGATGCAAACCCCACCATTAGTAACAAGACCCTAAACCACCTTTCTCCTGCTGACAGGAGACATGTTTTCCCACCGTCTCTCACTAACCAGAGAGCACACACTACTGGAGCTAGAAAGAGGTCACCATGTGTCAAAATCAAGGAGGTGTGTTTTTATTCTTAAAAATCATTTTTAATGCCTTTCCTTGAGAGCCTGTGTAATAGATGGTGGTTAGATGTAGTTGGATAAATAAGTCCGTTGTATTTATTCTTTCTGTATTTATTGAGTGTTGTCTAAGTGTAAGGCATAAAGAACAAATATAAATAGACTTGTTCATGGTTATGATGTCATTTTATTTCACCTTCTAGATTGTAACTCAAGAATCCACAGCAGTGTGGAAATGTGCGAACATCCGGATATAAAAAAATTGCTTAATCTAGTGAAGTAACATACTTAAATCTACATCATTTGTGGAATAATAAGAATTAAGTTGCTGATGGCAGAAATAATACCTATCCTTCATCCTCAATGGGAATTAAAAACCTGGAAAATTTTAAGGGATATTGACAGTAATTGCAGCTGTAATAATAAAATTTTTATTATAAATTCTAATCAGAAGAATCCTGGAAATGTGAAGTGCCTCCCCTCCCCCATATTTTTTTCTTTTATTTACAACATATTGTTGCTTCTTCATTCAGTCATTTGCTTCTTGGTTCAATCAAAATTTGCAACATGTCAGATATTTTTCTGAGTTCTGTGAAGATCACGTTGATGGGGAAGCCGGGATGCCTCAGTGGGTTAAGCGCTCATTTTGCAGAGCCAGGGACCGAGGATCGAATCCCGGCCCCGGCCCCGGCCCGTGCGGAACCATATGCTGACCTGGGAGCTCCCCCAGTTCAGTTCTCTCTCTGTCTCTGTATCTCTCTCTCTCTTTCTCTGTCAAAATAAATAAATAAATAAATAAAAATATATTTAAAAAAAATGATTACGTTGAATGACACAAGATTATTGACTATATGGAGCTTATCTAACACTGAGACTGACAATATAAAATAAATGAATAAAGAAATACACAAGAACATATATGAGAGTTTTTAAATACTTTGAGTAGTATTAACACAGGGTTAAGTGACAGTGGCTGGGAAGAAGGTTGTGTCAATGAAAATCTGCATGTCATTGCCCACTGTCTCCAGTACAGATCTTCATCATGATACCTCATTTTCTACCCCCAAGAGCATTTCCCTAGAGTGTGGGAGATGATTTTCATCTCCTCCAAGGCATCATCAAGTAAACAGACTTATAAAAACATGCTTTGATAGCCTAAAAAATAATTTACACAGTGTTTTTTCTTGTTGTTTGGTTTTTCCTCTCTCACCTTATCTATGATTTAAGATGATTAGTTTTGTGTGATAAGTCTAAGTGCAAAGTCCTACTGAAACATAAATAAGGTCAGTTTCTTAAAGGAATTAAACCCCAGTTTAATTCCTATAAAGACAGGGCATTGACCTTGGAGCAGGACAGAGGAGTAGGACTTCTGCGCAAGTAACATGAAGATAGAAGCGTTATAAACATCAGAAATTTGTGGAAAATAACCTAGAAGGGAAGGATAATTAGCATTTAGTGGCTATCATACTGTGTTCCACCTGGTAGTATACCTATATGGCTAGTCCAGAAACCCCTCTTCCATATATTACCAGACTATTCACAGAGAGAATGAGGTCCAAGATTCACACTTGGAACTTTTTTTTTATTGTTTTTGACAGAGAGAGAGAGAGAGACAGAGACAGAGACACAGAGAGAACTGAACTGGGGAAGCTCCCAGTTCAGCACATGGGTCCGCACAGGCCGGGGCCGAGATTTGATCCTGGGTCCCCAGCGCTGCAAAGTGAGCATTTAACCCACTGCGGCTTCCCCAACACACTTGGAACTTTTAATGTTGGTAAGTGTCCAGGCAATAGCAATACGTTATGAAAAATAAGAAGAATCACAAGCTTGAGTGGAGGCCCTTTGGTCCCCACAGAGTTCTGACCAGTACAAAATGGTATCTATGCACATGTGCTCAGCTATATCACATAGGTTCTGACTATCTTGTTTCTTGGAAACCATTTCAGATTTCCTATTAGATCAAAATCTGGCTCTCACTTGGGTCCCTACTCTTCTTGGTATGTTATGCAGGGGGCTTGGTATGTGTTCTTAGTAATCTAGTTCACTCTATGTACCACATACTATTTTTAGGTATCTGAATATTCTACTCTTTGCCTACCACATTGTCATTTTTATCTGTGTCTGTTTTTTGACCAATAAAAGTAACACATTGTCACAAAACTGGAGATAGAATAGTAAATTGGAGACTGGCTACGTGTGAAGTGATATAGTTCTTAAGTAGATGTTTGGAGTGCTAAATCTCTATACACCTTCTGACTCTGTTGAGCATGATTCAATAAGTTAAAAAGTATTGATATTGAACTTTGCATTACAAAGGGCATTTGAATATATTTCTAAAATTTGATTTAAATTTATGGATTCGTAATAAAATGATAGATGAATTGCAGATGCTGCTCATATGTTTCAAATTCATAAACTGAAACTGTAATTAAATACGATCTACACATAGATAAGATTTAATAACTTGCTTTAGTTATTTTTAAAATTTATTTAATAACTCATGCTATAGGCCAAAAGCTGTTATCTTTTTCCATTTAAAGTTTGCATTTGTTTGAATATTATTTGTGTATAGCTAGAAATATACCCAGAACAGTAATTTTGTAAATAATTCAGAGATTGAGTTCTTTTAATGTTCAGAATGTCATTCATTTTCCCAGTTTTAAATTAATTGATGTGCAAATGGGGTTTCTGTTATCTAAAGTAAATGTGATTCTAGCATGAACAATAATAGTGTCTGAGATAATAACACCTGCCCTACTTATCTTAGGTAGAATCAAATATATTCATCTATTTGCCAATTAACAATTATGTATTGAATGCTGATTATATATAATGTAATGTGATGGTATAATTTTCTCACAAGACTATAAACTTGAGTGATTTCTTTATAAAATAATTGATATTCTGTACTAATTGATTAGCCAATATTCTAACTCTCAATGCAACCTTTCTAGGTAGGTATTATTCTAGTTTTGTCTACTAGGAAACAGAAACTCAGAAAAGTTAGGATACTTGCCCACATTTGTACATCTTGTAAAAATATCAGAACAACCCTTTGGTCAGTTTGAACACAAGTTTTTCACTTTCTAAGACCTCTACTTTTTCCAAGAGGACCCTAACACTTTCACCTGTGTGACTATTTTCTGCATCAGTAAAAGCAACTTTGCAATTATAATATCCTAAATGCCTTCTACACTGAACCTTTCAGTTTCATACTTGGTCATTACAATAACCCTAAAAAAATTGAGAGAGTACCATTACTGCACTTGATATTCAGTCTCTTCATCATTCTTACTTTGTTGTGTATTAATAAATACTACTGCCTTCTGACAGCTTGTTACTTCGAAAAGCCAAGGACCATGTTCTACTTATTTGGGGATCCTTTTTATGTAACATAATTATGGGCATACAACAGGTACTCTGTAAGTTGAATTGGAATAAATGTTTCTGCAACTATTTCCTTTACTACATTCACAATATTAATGCAAAATTACAGTAAAAGTTTATATTATGTTCAAAATTTTTCTGTGTAAGAAATTTGTATTTAGTTTGAAATAGATTTTTATTACTATTAAAATTAAGAGCTTTGTGCTTGATAGAATTAGGCTCTGATGTGATAATATATTGACAGAGCTTTGAAAACTGTGGAGTATAGCAAATATAAAGCATTATTATTATCCCTGAAAGATATAGTACAATTTTATCAAAAGTAATTTCACTTTGCTTTCAAATATTGTGTCATTTTTATCTGTCACACTTCTGAATTAGATTGTACATTGAAGATAGCTTTAAAACTATTAAGGGGATGCCAGGAGAGCTCAGACATTGAGCTCCTGCTTCACAATCAAAGAGTCCAGAATCTGATTCCCAGCCTTGGCCCATGCAAATTCCTGAACTGCAGTGCAACTGGTAATTACCAAGATGGCTCAGCGGCAAAAGTTCTTGCCTCCCAAGCAGGAGGCCCCTGGTTCCGTTCCTGTCCCACACAGCCCCCATCCACCTATGTGGTATGAAACCGTGTCACAACTAATGATGTACTACTATGGAGACTGCTCTGGGCCCTCCTCCCTTCTCTCTCTCACCTTCTCTCAAACACAAAAATAAATCTTAAAACAAGAAATCCTATTAACTTCAGAACAATCTTGTACAATGGCAAGTCTTATGGAGCAATTAAAGTCATGCAAATCAAAAGGCAGACATTACAGTAACCAAATGGAGAAAAGGCAAGACTAAATTATGCCATAAATTATAAACAAGCAAGTGTACTGGTTTTCTCTGCTGCCATTCCCTCCCTCATTACTGAATCCTAGCACACTATCACTCATGCAGACCCTGCTTGCAATTTGCTTCCCTCACGCTTCTAAAAAATTATCTATTATTCCATAATCTTTTCCCTTAATAACCAACTATCTGAGAGACATAGAAGAGTTATAGCCCCCTCACACCCTTAATATTTTATTTCTTTCTCATTAGTAAGATTAAGGCCACAGTAACCGTCTGTGTTCCTAGGTACAAGCAAGAGAAATAAATTACAGCTGATTTCAGCAGAAGAGAAATTTGTTTAAAGGATCTTAAGCACTTCAGATATGCCCTGGGAGGGTGGGCGGTATCTGGGGATATTCAGACAGTGATAAGGTTCACAGTGATGCTGCATGTAACTAAATGCCTTCACTTGCGTGACTGGCACTAGCATGGGACATAGAGCGCTGCTGCAAGCACTGTTGCTACCACTGGCCTCACGGCTCACTGTCCCTGTCCATCAGAATCTTCTTTTCTGGGTCTACCTCCTTGAGAGGGTACTGCTGAATCAAGCTTGATATTCATCTGATTGGCAGAAACTTAAGTCATGCATCCATAGCATGGTTGCAAAGAAAGCCAGGAAAGGAAGCATCTAACTTTTATATTAGATCACTGTCTGCCACTGGGCTGCCACAAAGAAAGACAAATATGTACTACAACTTTACGAGCAACTTCTTTTGTTTCATAGCAAAAAAAAACAAAACAAAAACAAACAGCATTTGAGTTCACAAACTGGTAATCTGTACCAAGGATATTATGACCTAAAATCATAAACATTTAACACAACAAACATAAATCAACGTGGACTACCTTTTGTAGACTGCTATATTGGCACTATGCCAGAAATTTTCTTTTCTTTTTAACATAACATTTTGTTAATAATTGTTACATGTTAAAAGAGTTGTTGATGTAAAGAACAGAATAAATGAACAATCAAAACAAAACACAGAAAAAACAACCAATTCATAGACACAGACAGTAGGTTGGTGGCTGCCAGAAGGGGAGAGAGGAAGGGTGTGGGGGAGGGAGGAGGGAGATTCAAGTATATGGTGATGGAAAAAGAATGATTCTGGGTGGTGAGCTCATGATGCAACACAGAGATGATGTATTGTAGAATTGTACACTTGGAACCTGTGTAATTTTACTAACCAATGTCACCCCAATAAATTTAATGAAAATTGTTTTAAAAGATTACTGGTCAATCTTCCTTGCAAAGTCCTTTTCAGAGCTGTATAAGTTTGATCCACATAAAACTGCCATTTTTGTAGATCAAAAATTGTTAGAGATTAGCAAATATATATTCATCCTAATACAATATCTATTATAAACAAGAATAATAATAAGTATTTTTAATAATTTATAGTTTTCAAAACACAAGACATTTTTATTTTTGTTAAATATTCAGATTTAAAAATTATATTTAATTCTAATAATAAATTAATTATTGGTTTTGCTTTGCAGTAGAAAAAATTTTCTCCCAATAAATTGGAATTGTGTTGTCTGTTCCTTTCAATAGTTATGTATATATATTTGCAATTGTCTGAATGGTAGAAACTTCAGAGAAATATTTTAAAATAATGTACAATAAGCATTTTTATACATTCTTAACTCTTTTGGAAATGCCTTTACCATGCTATTATTGAATATAAAGTTTGTCTTGCTTTCTAATACGTAAGTAAGCATCATACTATGAGATCAACCAACAACTTTTATCTGTCTCTCACTACAGAAATTACTTGTATTTTCATTTTAATCTGCCATAAATCAATTGTGCGATGATTTGATACTTTGCATAACACCTTCCTGAATCCCTCTGAACATTTTCAGTATTCTTTTGCTTCAGTATTCTTTTCTATCACAATATATTTTTATATTGTATTTCCAATAGTTCATTATTAGTATTATTCAGTTAAAATTTTATTTCAGATTCTATTGCTTCTACTTTTCAGCCATATTGTTTTGTCCAATTTTATTACATTTTTTTCTACATAAGAAATGGGGACTTGAGAGCTGAGAGGTGGGATTCAGGATTTAGGATCTAGACCAAGCTTGTCTAACTCACAGCCCATGGGTCCACATGTAGCACAGGACAGCTTTGATTGCAGTCCAACACAAAGTCATAAACTTTCTTAAAGCACTATGAGATTTTATTGTGACTTTTTTAAAAGCTCCTCAGCTATCATTCGTGTTAGTATATTTTATGTGTGGCCCAAGACAATTCTTCTTCCAATGTGCCAGGGAAGCCAAAATGTCAGACACCCCTTGAGACCATCAAGATCTCAGATTCTTATTTCACTTAATACGATGTTTTCAAGGTCAGGCTGAAAAAAATCAAGAAATGTATGACCTCACTTATAGGTGGGATATAAAACTGAAAGTAACAAAGAAACAAAAATCATGGACACAGTCAATATTTTAGTGGTTACCTGAGAGTAAGGGGGAGGTGGGTGGGAGAGTAGGGAGGGTAGGGAAGGGCATCAAATATATGGTGATGGAAAGAGAACTGTGAGTGGTGAGCACATAATGCGATGCATAGTCAACATAATGTAGAATTTTACACCAGGAACATATGTTCTTTTTACCAACAAATGTCACCCCAATAAATTTAACAATTAAAAAAAGATCTCAGATTCTGTTTTTGTATGATATCCAATGCATGAATAATATTAATAGAACCCAACTGAGGTTATTAGCACATGTTAATACTTATTGAACCTGGGTGATGACTTCAGAAGAACTCATTATATTATACTCATTACTTTTGTATAAACTTGAATTTTCATAATAGACATTTTTTATTTCAGAAAAGTAAGGGATTCTGCTATCCAGTTTAGGCAGGATATTAAGGAAAGGTAATATTGATAAAAGACTTTGGAGGTTCCGTTGGCAAATGTCTTTTTCTATTTTTCTAATGTTCTGGGATAAACACAATATTTGTCCCTCTCGTTGATACTGAAAAAGCAATAATTAATTGACACCTACTTTTGATTCCTAAATTAAATGCTCATTCAACCCATTTCTCAAAGAAGAGTATATGTTCAATTATTTCTCCCAAACATAATAAAATATTTTTTAAGTTGTTTATCCTATTAATTCCCTGACCTCACTTTCATTCTCCCATCTAGAGAAATCCACTGGGATGTCATAACATGCTATAAATATAACTATCATTAAATTTTTGATAATTCAACTTTTTTTGAATGTAGATTTCTGTTATTATTTTTATGTCTAGAGTTTTAACACAAACTTGGAATATTAGAGACACTCAACATTGGCTTGAGTGGTCTATAAGTTGATTCTCCTGCCAAATTCTGTTAAATGCTGACAAGTCCATTCTATGTCAAAGTGCTCATATAAACATAAATTAATATTTACAGTTTAATACTAAGTTACCAAGTAAATAGCACTAAAAATTTAACATGCTTGTTGAGGATTACATTTTGGAATGTGTGATCCATATCAGATAATTGCTAAGGACTCTTGTTAACTATGTGTAAACATTCAGTTGCTATCAAAAAATGTGACTTACACAATACCAAATATCTGAATACTTGGAAGCCTTAAGTGTGTCTAAATATGTAGACAAATCAAATATTTTGAAAGAGAAAATGATGGAAAATATTAATTGGATATGTGATACTGTGATTAGAAGAAAGAATAAGAATAGATTTAGTAAAAAATTTATGATTTTAGGTACATAAAGTCATTCTAAATTAAGTATATGGTTGTCACACAAAAAAAGAGTCTGCTATAGAAAGAACTGTACAAAACAAGGCTTTTTGTTTTGTTTTGTTAATTTTTAAAATGTTTTAATTACAGTTGACACACAATATTATGTTAGTTTCAAGTGTACAACATAGTGATTATACATTTATATATCGCTTCTGAAGTGATCGCCCTTATAATTCTAGTACCCAGCTACCATTATACATAGTTATTACAATACTACTATGTTCCCTACGCAATATTGCCCATCCCCATGGCTAGTTTGTGACTACTCTGCAAACCTCATCCCTATTCGGCAACCATCAAAATACTCTCTTTATCTATGAGTTTATTTGTTCATTTATCCTGTTCTCTACATCCCACATATAAGTGAAATCATATGATATTGTCTTTCGCTGTTTGACTTACTTCACTCAGCACCACACCATCTAGGTCCATCCATATTGTTGCAGATAACAAGATTTCTTTTTTTTTTTGTGGCTGAGTATTATAATATTACATTTTATATATGTACTATCTCCTTTTTATCTCTAAATTCACTGATGAACACTCAGGTTGCCTCCATATCTTGCCTATTGTAAATAATGATGCAAAGAACGTATGGGGGCTCATGTCCCTTTAAAGTAGCATTTTGGATTTCTTCAGATAAGTACCAAGAAGAGGCATTACTGAGTCTTCTTTGTCCTTTTTTTTTTTAATATATATTTTTAAATGTTTATTTATTTATTTATTTATTTATTTATTTATTTATTTTTGACAGAGAGAGAGAGAGAGAGAGAGAGATACAGAGACAGAGACAGAGAGAGAACTGAACTGGGAGAGTTCCCCAGTTCAGCATATGGTTCCGCACAGGCCGGGGCCGGGATTCGATCCTCGGTCCCCGGTGCTGCTAAGTGAGCACTTAACCCACTGAGCCATCCCAGCTTCCCCTTCTTTGTCTTTTGTTATAGCCTTTTTTTTAAGTCTTTTTTTATTTTGTAAAATTATTCTTATCCCAGATTTTTTGTTGTTTTTGTTTTTTGTTTCCATTTTCATGAAATATCTTTTCTATCCTTTTACTTTCAGTGTGTTGTCGTTTGATCTAAAATTAGTCTTTTGTAGGCAGCATATGTAAGGGTTTCTTTTTGTAGCCATTCAGCCACCCTATGTCTTTTGATTAGAACATTTAATCCATTTACCTTTAAAGTAGTTGTTAATAAACATGTAGTTATTGCCATTTTATTCAGATTTTTTAATCTTTTTTCCTTCTTTAGCTTAAAGCATTCCCTTTAACAGTTTTTTGAATATTAGTTTGGTGGTGACAAACTGCTTTAGCTTTTCTTGACTGGGAAGCTCTTTATCTGTTTTTTTTGTTGTTGTTTTGTTTTGTTTTGTTTTTAATTCTAAATGATAGCTTTGCTGGGTAGTGTAATCTTCGTTATAGGTCATTGCTTTTTATCATTTTGAATATTTTGTGCCAATCGCTTCTGGCCTAAACAGTTTCTGTTGAGAAATCAGCTGACAGTCTTATGGTAGCTCCCTTGTAGGTAACTAACTGCTTTTCTTTTTCTCTTTCTCTTTTAAGATCCGCTCTTTGTCTCTAACCTTTGACATTTTAATTATGGTGTGTATTGGTGTGGGTCTCTTTGTGTTCCTCTTGTTTGAGAGTCTCTGCATTTCCTAGGCTTGTACATTTATTTTCTTTACCAGATTTAAAAAATCTTTTTACCATTATTTCTTTAAATAAGTTTTTAATCTTTGTTCTCTTTCTGTCTCTCTCTTTTCTGGTACTCCTATGATATGAATGCTGGTACGCTTGATGTTATCCCAGAGGCCTCTTAAACTTTCTCATTTTTTAGAAAACATATTTTTCTCTTTGCTGTTCTGACTGGGTGTTTTATACTACTTCATCTTCCAAAGTCATTGATTCTATTCTCTGCTTCATCTAACCTACTGTTGATTCCCTCTTGTGTATTCTCTATTTCAGTTATTGCTTTATTCATTTCTTACTGGTTCTCTTTTATGTTTTCTATCTCCATTTTTATGTTTCCTTCCTGTTTGTTGAAATTGTTAAATTAAAAATGTAGATATAATTGTTAAAATAAAACAGAAAAATAATTTGTCATATGAATAAGCTATATAAGGTTATTCGTGAAAATATGAGTTAACAGATGTAGAAATATTTATAAAGTGTAAATAAAGTAATTTCATAATTAGGTTTCCATGTTTTCCTAATGTTTTCTTCATTAACATCTTAATTTTTACTATTGATAAAAAGAATATGGCACTTAAAAAAAAAACCTGAGAAATTTGAAAGTTGTTAAACTATCCTTGAGCATTGTTAAGATAAAGAATAGTAAAAAAATTAAGCTACAAATAATTAGCTGGCTATGCTAGTGAGACTTAATTACAGTAGTCTTTATCTGAAATACGTATTAACATATTTCTTCCATTTAAGAATAAAGTTCACAGAAATAAATTATGTGTTCTTATACAATACTCTATGCAGGCAATTATTTTTTCACAGGTTTATGTTTCTGGAAAAGAACCAGATGGGGAACACCAGGATGACTAAGCAGGTTGAGTGCTCATTTGCAGCCCAAGGGTCCAAGGATCAAATCCCCAGCCCCAGCCAGTGTGAACCCATGTGCTGAACTGGGATGTGCTTTCCATGTGGGAGGCCCCCAGTTTGGTTCTCACTGGGGTGAGCTCCATGTAGGAGTCCCCTGGTCCGGTTCCTGCCCTGCACAGCTCCGTGCCCACCTGTGGAATGAAACTGTAGAAAAACAATGATGTGCAACTATGGAGACTGCTCTCCTCCCTTTCTCTCTGTCTCTCTCTGTATCTCTCTCAAAAAACAACAGAAATAAATCTTAAAAAAAAAAAAAGAAAGAAAGAAACATATGATCCTTTTCAGAGAATTATAGATGTAACTTTAAACAAAAAGGATACAAATAGCTCTGGAATCCCAAATCTCCTTACTATCAAATTAACCTGATACAGCATTTTTTTATATCCCATAATCTCTTCCTAAGACCTCCTGATTTGGCTGGTTTTGGATTGTACCCAGATATCCTTAATAGTCAACCTGACAGAAGAATTGTTAAAATTGGTTATCTGTAGTAGAGAAGGGATTTATAAAGTTAAAATGTGTTTGTAGAAGAGAGCTTCCACCCATGGTCATATATGTATTACTCACAATGGCAAACAAAGGAACAAAAAAAAAAAAAAAAAAGGAAGCAATCCAAATAACTATTGATGGATAAACATATAACAAGAACAAAGTTAGATATTAAGACATACATGGGGTATTATTCATCCTTTAAAAGAAGGACATTCTGACACATCTGCAATGTGTATGAACCTTAGGAATATTATGTTTAAAGAAATAAGCCAGTAACAAAAAGAGGAATCCTCTATGATTTCAATTATACAATATATCTAGAGTAGTAAAATTGATAGAAACAAAAAGTAGAATGGTGGTTAACAGGGACTTGGGAGAGAGGCAATGAGGAGTTGCTTAATAAGTATAGAGTATACATTTTACAAGTTGAGGAGATTCTAAAGATTGGTTGTACAACACTATGAATATACTTAACATTATTACTGAACTGTAATAAAAAATGGTTAAGATGGTCAATTTTATGTTATGAATATTTTACTACTATTAACCATTATTTTTAATTCCTGTTTTTTTAACTTTATTGGAAAAAGTATAATTTTTGATTCACACTTTTCTTGCGGAACAACATTATAAAAATATGATACACTCTACACAATAAATCAATTCATATCACAGCCAAATCAAAAGAAATTTCAATTTTTTTCAAATTGTAGATTTGGCCTACCTCTCTCAGGAGAAGACCTCAAGAGAGGTCTTCCATCTGCAGAGTTTATCCACCAAACAGAAGATGTGAGAGCACATTAGTTTAATAAGATTCTGAATCAAACATGGCATAATCAGAGAAAAATTCTCTGATCTGAAAAATCAGAAAGAACATCAGAGTACACACAACTCTGGAGTATAAAAGTGCATAAAAATATTTATTATTATTAATTTTATTCAAGATTACATTTTGCAAATTGCTTTGCTCAAATTTTAAAAAGTAGGCAAATCTCTAGATATTGACTCATTATTAAGATTCAGCAGCATTATACAGAAAAAGCTTAATCCAATAATTTATTAGCGCTTTTCTGGAAGCTCCCAGCATATTAATAGCTTGTTGATTCGTAGTTCTCAGGCTTGGAGTCTGAGCTGGGTAGTCAATTTATTTATTAGTCTGTGCCACACTGTCCCAGACAAACTAAACTGAGTTATTAGCAGAGAAGCAAAAGAGAAAGTAATCCCTGGAAACTCATTAAACCTAATTTTGGGCACTATGTGATCATGGAAAATGCTACCCTAACAAATGAAAAGTTCACATTTCAAATAAAAATATTAAATTATTTCAACTACAAGAATGAATTGAAAAGTCACATGAGTATGGATGTTGGCTGTGTTTGCATAGATGTACTTGTTCAATGAACAAATCACAAAAATGCACATTTTTCTAGTATTGTGTCACAGATTTAATTTACATTGCTTATACAGAAAATTGAGATGAATATATTTTCAGAAAGTTTTCATTTTCTAATTCCCAAAACACCTAGAAGATAATATTAAAATGAACAATTACCCTTAATTTTATCACTCTGAACTTTTCAGAGTATTATTAATTCCATTTAATAAACCTTTATTTGCTAGTGTATAAAAAACTAGCTACATAAATTAGTAGTGTTAAGTTCCGATCACCAAGGATTTTTCAGTTTATTAGAAAAGAGAGGTGTAATAGCATCTGGCACACTTGGCAGTACATTCAAATTTCCTGGGAGCTTTAAAAAATAAATTGTGGGGGAAGCTGGGATGGCTCAGTGGGTTAAGCGCTCACTTTGCAGCCCCGGGGACTGAGGATTGAATCCTGGCCCCGGCCCGTGCAGACCCGTGAACTGGAGTGCGCCCAGTTCAGTTCTCACCTGGGTTCCTGCCCTGTGCAGCACCGCCTACCTGTGGAATAAAACTATGTGAAAAAACCGATGATGTGCAACCATGGAGACTGTTCTGGGCCGTCCCCCTTCTCTCTGTCTCTGTATCTCTTTCTCTCTCTCTCTCTCTCTCTCTCTCTCTCTCTCTCTCTCTCTCTCTCTCTCTCTCTCTCGTCTCTCTCTCTCTCTGTCAAAAACAATAAAAATAAATCTTTAAATAAATAAATAAATAAATAAATAAATAAATTGTGGAATCCTACTCCCCTACCCTAGAAGTTCTGATTTAATGCATCTGAGTTTGGACTACATATTGATATTCCTTAAAATTACCTATACAATGCTAGTTTACAGGATAAAATAAGCAGTTCTCAATAAAACTTAGCTCAAAGTAGAATGACGCTTTCCAATCAATGTGCTTGATTCAATAAAATCACTTTGTACTTTCTTCCTAATATTTGTCTTCTGAAATGACAGAAATGATACATTTTATAAGTAGCAGTAGTGGCTCAGGGCAACCACAACAACAACAAAAAAAACCCCACAGGAAATCAGAAGACTAGACCTCTAGAAAGCAGATAGGATCATTTTGGTGAAGATAACAGAATGGAGGGAATCACATCCCAAAACAAAGCAGACAGAATTGCAGTTAGAGCTATCTCCCTGGGTTATCTCAGAGAAACTTCCAGGTTGAAGTCAAGAGAGAGAAGAAATACGATATAAAAATCATAGCTTTTATTTCAAATGCATCCAGAATAGCATGACATTTGTGGCTGTACTTCCCTATATAGAGAGGACAAAGTCTTTTAGGTAAAACATGAAGAATTTTTAGAAGGGCTTCTGCTAGAAGCATTAGCTCCTGAGACAAAAGGACAGCATTTTAGTTTACTATGTTAGCCCTGACCACGTGCAAAGGAGGAAATGTAAACAAATAAACAACTGACAAATGGCTCTATATAAGTAAAATAAACTAATATTTCACACACAAAGGAAGCTTCCTCCTGATTTTGGCAATTATAGAAATTTCCTGACTGTTCACTAATGCCCCCTACATAAAAGCAAGGCAGTTGGTGTGAACAATCCTCCTATCTTAATGACCATAGTGAGCAATTGCAGTGTAGGGATAGAAAACTGACCTAGAACATCACCAAATTCCCACAACTTCCACAAGTATTCTTTAACCTCGTCTTTAATTCATAGCTATGAAGGGGTAGCTAGAGGAAAAATGGAAAACTAGTCGTATAGAAAAGGACCAAAATGAATAAACCAAACAAATGATCTTTAAAGAAACAATTTATTTAGGTAATAAAAGAATTTAAAAAACAACTGATTTGGTATCCCTGGAATTATTTAAAAAGAATGGGTTCTATGAATCAAAGTGTCCCATGAGAAAAAGAGCATTGGCACCAACAGGACACAACTGGACCAGAGCCACTGCCCTGATTCTGGAAATGCAACAAAACCAGAGGGGGGAGGGATGGAGAGAATAATGAAAAACTCTTATTACATATTTTATGTATGAAAAGCAGTATTATTGGTTTTGAGGCCATAATAAACATTAATCAAAACCATTAGCTAATATTTATAAATATCACTGAAAATTTATACTTCTGTATAGGCAGAGACTCCACTCAGCATCATCTCGCTACCATAGCAAGTGATATAGTTTAGCTTAATGGTTACCTTACCCCTGTTAAGGCCCTGTGTTCCTATAGAGATATATCTGACCCCTTCTTCTTCAGGAGCTTCCTATTCCTACTATCTTTTGTACCACCACCCTACTTTGTCTACTATTTTACTGGGTAATTCTTCTCAATCCCTTTTCCAATCACATTTTCTGTGTCATCAAAATGTTGGAGTGCCCTAGAGACCTTGGGTTTGGCTTCTCTAGAGACCTACTATTCTTCAGTGACCCCTTCCTGTCCCACTGTTTTCCATATTATTTAAATCAGGGGCATCCAAATTTTTGGCTTCCTGGGTCCAAATTGGAGAAAGAAATATTGTCTTGGGCCATACGTAAAATACACTAGCACTAACTATAGCTGATGAGCTAAATAATAATAATAATAATAAATAAAGCTCACAAAAATATCTCACAATGTTTAAAGAAAGTTTACGAATTTCTGTTGGGATGCATTCAAAGCCATCCTGGGCCACAATGAGAGCCAAAGACTGGACAAGTTTGATTTAAATGTTGGCCATTATTAAGGTAGTATTTCCTGCCCAGACCAAGTTCCAGAATTCCAGACACTGATAACCATCTTGTATATATTATTATTCTAAATAGTGTCTTATAAATATCTCAAACACAAAATGACCAAATAAGATCTCTGATTCTCTACTATCCAAATCCTTCTTTTTTCCAGTCTGTTTCATCTCTAAAAAAGCACCACAATCCCCTACTTGCTAAAGCTAATATCTAGAAATTATCCATGAACTCCCTTTTTAATTGCTACCTATACCTAACCAATTAGCAAGTTAAGACTACTTTACTTTCATAGCACAATGTTTATCTATCCTACTTCCCTATCTTCAAACTACCACTTTAAACCAGAGCACCTTCTATCTCTAGATCCTCCTGAAAGTTTTTTACCTGCTATCCTTGCTTGCATTCCTGTGCTTCTAAAATATTTCTCCTTAGGGAGAAAGATTTTGTAAAGTGTAAATTAAATCAGGTAGCTCTTAATGCCTACATCATGTGTAGGCATTATTTTCCATTGCATTTAATGTATAGCAAATAAAATATATTTAGTTTTATATTCGACTACTGGCTTTTCTCATATGTCTGATGAACTTTAGTTTTGTATTTATAATCATGAATTAAAGACAATATTGATAAATATTTGTAGGAGTTGTGGCTTTTCTTAGTGATTTTGTAGGTCAGTTTCCTCTATAGAAATTTTACATTGCATTTAAATAAAATGATTATTTAATGTGTAGGTATTTTAAATCATCACATTGTATGCCTTAAATATATACTTTATTATAATTCAATAAATCTTGAAAAAATAATTATAAAATTAAAACCACTGAATTGTACACTTTACAGAGGTAAATTGTATCTCAATAAAGGTACATGTGAATTATATCTCAATAAAACTGATGCCAAAACGTAAACAATAAAGTGAGGGAAAAAATAAATAAATACGTACATATATACATACATACAAACGTCCCAAACTCCTTATCTTGGTTTACAATGTCCTATATTATCTGACTGTTGCCTATTTATGTGACCTCATCTCATCTCAGTCAGTTTCTTTTTTGTTATGCCACAGAGTAGCCTTTTGTTTAGAACATACCAAGCTCTTTCCAACCGTAAAAAATCTCTGTCCTAGCTGTTTCTGATGTTTCAAATATTAATTTTCTTATTCTCATGATTGACTCCTTCTGGTCATCTATATCATAATTTAAATGTTTACATTCTCCTCAGAGAATTTTCTGAACAATTTGTTTTAAAATGTCACCCAGTTATTATGTATTACACCATCAGAGTTTAATACATATCTCAGAACATGTAATTTTCTGTTTTGTATGTATTATATATATATATTGTGTGTGTGTTATTTTGTACTGTATCCTCTCTTCTAATTATGATGATCATGTTCCATAATGGGTGATAGGTTGAAGGTATAGATAAATTTAAAAAATATATAAGAAAAATATTAAGCCATGTAGATTGTTGTTTTTCTTTGGTTCTATGAAATTTTCAGTCATTATCTCATCAAATGATGCTTCATCCCCAACCCCTGCTCCACTCTTCTTCTAGAAATTAATGTGTAATTTGCTCTATAACTCTATCCACTATAATTATTACAATTTTTTTTCTGTGTTTTCAATTTTTATGTCTTTCTATACTCCCTTCTAGAATTTTTAAAACTATCTTCTATTTAATATTTTATTTTCAGTTTAGTTTAATACACTGCTAAAGCCATTTATGTTTTTATTTGTACTTACTTAATCACTTCTGGAAGTTCTACTTCACGCTTTTAAATATATGCTCCCCTGCATGTTTATGGCTCCTGTACCCGGAAGACATTTTGAATGCTTTTAAATATTTAAATGTAGTAAAGAATGCTATTTTACAAGTCTAGTAATTCCAATATTTGCAGACATGACGTTTGTTTTTACTGTCTGTTGTTTGCCCTGGTTTTTGTTCTTCATTTCCTTATGTTTTAGATTATCTACTACTGTGTGCTTGTCGTTACCTGTAGAAAAGAATGTGAAGATTTTCTGAGGCATCGGAAAAAGTGCCTTTATTTATAGATCATTTATAAATGTTTCTCTCAGGTACTTAGGACCACTACCAGTGTGGGACAACTTGAAACTGAAGCCTAAATCTTAGAGATATGAATCAGGCTGCAAATCAAAGTAGCATCAGCCAGTAGATAAATCTTCTCAAGAGAAAATTGTCTATCTTTTCTTTTCTTTTTTTTTTTTTTGGTAATTAAAACAGTAAGCATTTATCCAACTCTTTCTGTATAAATTCTGGGAAACAAATAATTATAGTAGTTGAGGAAAATTCTTCCAGAGTCATTCTAGATACAATTTGAAGAAAGGATTTCGCCTTCAGAATATTCACCATTGGAAGGAAAAAAAAAAAAAAGAATATTCACCATTTTGCAAGTCCTAATTTTTGCTCACAACAGTTTGAAATAGATGAAAATGGGTAAGTAGACACCACGAAGGGATCAGACTGTCACCATGTGATCAATCTCAGTGTTCCTAAAAGTGGGACAAACCTTAATTTTATATGTAAAGTATTGTTGAGTCTTTGATGGTTATCTTGTGCTATTCTATGTACCGGTACTTTTGTGTGTAAGTTTCAAAGTACCAGTTCAAGAAAAGGCCCCTTCAAGCATGAGAGAGAGAGAGAGAGAGAGAGAGAGAGAGAGAGAGAGAGAGAGAGAAGAATATAGAATAAACAAGTGTTAGGATAAGATTGCTGGTTTAGATGCAACACTGGCTAATGTCTTCCAGGCAATAAACTATAATCTTTGGGGTTCTTTGTTATAATGGACAGGAATTTTGACCTGGGTGAGTGGAACTCTATTGACCAGGTACCAAACCTGGTTTCTCGTGAGGGCTTTCTAGGCCTTGGATATATGTGTGAAGTCAATTGTCATTCCTTAATGTTGTGCTATCATATCTGATGTGAGAATTATTCTCCAGTACCACTCTGCATGTACATCCTTTGTCACACAATCAATTTGTTGAATTATATTCTGGTAAAATGAATACAAATTCTTATTGAACCTATGCAAATAACATATGTTGCCATGAAGGTAAGGAGACTTAGTGAAAGTATATGTTTCTCAATTTTGAAGTCCAGTGAACATCAGATACTATTTATAAATGTTTCAGTTTAGTAAACAAAGGATACTTGAAGTCTACTAAACTGAAGGTGAGCTGTCGGAAAAGAAAGAAAGATCTTCAGGTCTTTCTTTACCTCCTTCCTTTGCTCAGAGCCAAAGAAACTTCATGAAATTCTCTGGAAATGTTGGGAGTGTTGTGACTTTTTTTCTGGCTAATTTTTACCAAAAACTGCTTAATAAACTTGGGCTGCTATAACAAAAATGTTATAAACTGAGTGGCTAAAACAACACACATTTCTCACAGTTCTGAATGCTTGAAAGTCATAGATAAAGTTGCTGGCAGATTCAGTGTCTGCTGAGAGCCCACTTACTGGTTCATTGATGGCTATCTTCTCTGTGTTCTCATATGTTAAACAGAGACCAGTGAGCCCTCAGGGTCTTTTTTATAAGGATCAGAATCTCACTCATGAGAGCTTTGACCTCAGGACTTAATCATCTCCTAAAGTCCCCATTTTCTAATAGCATCATGTTGGGGCTTAGTTATGTTTCAACATATGAACTTTGGAGAACACAGACATCCAGTCTATAGCAGCAATTAGACACTGAGGGACCATTTCAATGTTGGAATAAAGAGAGTCTAGTAAATTTAAGCAGAACCTGACTTTTGGTATTTGTTTCCATTTTGTAAACATATAACTCAGTTCAATAATTTAGTTTCCTCTCTGAGCAAAATTGATATAACATGCTCAGCTTACACCTCTGAGTTTTGGCTTTCTCTTAACATTTGGCCTGATACTTCCTTATAACATGTCAGTTTTGTTGTTGTTGTTGTTGTTGTTGTTTTAAGATTTGTTTATTGTCTGAGAGAAGGTGAGAAAGAGAGGATAGGGGCTGGGTGGGGTGGAAGAGGACCCAGAGCAATCTCAGTGCATATTTATTTCTATTTTTTACTTTTTGACAGATAGAGAGAGAGACAGAGACAGAGACAGTTAGAGAACCGAACTGTGGGAACTCCCCAGTTCAGCACGTGGGTCCTGCCTGGGCCGGAGCCGGGATTCGATCCTCGGTCCTCATGGCCTCAAAGCGAGCGCTCAACCCGCTGAGCCGTCCCGGCTTTCCCCTTTTTTTTTTTTTTTTTT
>PVKE010013817.1:0-35960 GCA_004027555.1 Craseonycteris thonglongyai
TTACTTTGTATTACGTTTTGTATATATGTTTCTTTGTGTGTATATAATTTGTACAATAAATTTATTATTTTAAAATTATTTTTGTTTATTATTTTTTATTCTTGTTCAATAATAAATATCCTTAGAAATAGCTGGTGCCCGCTGCCCTACCGATATTTTAGAATGCACCCTAGGGTATAAAAAGGTTGGGAACCCCTGCCCTAGACATTAGCCACTTACCTGTGACAAGTCAGGTGAGATGGATTATTCTAGCATGGAGGAGGAGATTTATCCTCCCTGGAATTGACACTTATCCTGGTTATAAATTTGACATTTTTTCCAGTCAAGCTATCCCAGCAATACTATCTGTTAGAATATAGAATGTTTTATAACCATCATAGTGTCCACTATACTACTTCAGATCCAAAACCTCATTTTACAGAAAAATAATTAAGATGGTAGACTGAAGCGAGTAGGATTTATTGGCTTTTGTTACCCAAAAGCAGCGTGGCCTTGAAAAATCATGAGATGTTTTACTAGAGACCTAGTCATGACACCAGCTGGTATTCTGCACCATGTTAGGAAAAAACATGTTGTCTTATAAAATGCAGTTTAATTCCTGAAACAGAAACCAACATATAGTGACAATCCTTCCATAGTCAGAGCACAAGGGTGTGGGATCCACAGATAGAAAATGGGAATACAACTCACTCTTACACCTAACAGCACACTCACAAAGTTCTTGAGATACCACACTGGCTCTAGGAATTTAGTGGTCTTAGATGCAAGAAAGAAATGTTTCCATTGTTTCTTATGTCACATGACTGTGGTGGATTCCTGATACCACTAGACTAACAGCATATTCTGTGTAAGTAGAGTCATTTGTCATTTTCACAGGAAAATACAATGGGGTAGGAATAAGAATGTCTTGAGTCGAAGGAATTGAATAGGTCATATAAGAGTTTTCTGTGGTGTAAAGTGGATAATAGAGTACAGCAACACTATACATGAAGGATTCCAAGATCCTTCCAAAATCAAAAGTAAAGATACTTCACTAAGAAAGAATCCTGACTACTTATAGGATTGACTGAGGGTCAAAGGGAACGTAAAAGGGGTCATGGAAAAAGCAAGTTATAAATATCAGTTTAAAAATATCAAGCTAGCTCAGAATGAGGACAGATTTTGTTATCCATATATCTTGTTTGCTGTACTATGTGTTCATCTCTGTATATAAGTAGAAAGATAGCTATATATAGGGAGTTTGATAAGATAGATGATAGATAGATAGATAGATAGATAGATAGATAGATAGAGGAATATAGGTTAAAAAAATTTTAAATTGCAGTTTTCAACTTATGCTCTTTTTTTCCCATTTTCTTTGTCTTATTCTTTTACATAGAGTGTATTGGTGGCAATGAACATTAAAAATAAATGCATAGATTGATTATAGGATATTGAATCATTCAGTCTCTGAACTTGAAAAGGACAAAAATCATCCAAAAGTAGACTTAAGGCTCATGAAAGATTGAGCCCACTTTGTGGGGAGAGACCAATGGTCAGTCCAGGAAGGAGCACACTGTTATCACTACTGTTAGTTACGTCAAGTTTAAGACTGAAAAAGAGTACAATTTCTCACCTATTAGATGTGCAAACATTCAAAAGTTATTTAAAAGTTATAAAAATACATTAGTTTAAAAAAGAATGGAAAAGATCTCTACCAACTGCTCATAAAGGGACCTTAAAAATCCACTGTTTAGTGAAAAATCAAACTATCAAGAAATATATGTGGTATGCTATATTTTATGTCATAAAAAAGGTGAAACTAAAATATGATAAATTCAACCCTAATAAAATATTAGGAAATTTGTGGAAATGAGCTTAAAAAATAGAATTGTTTTTGTTGTTGAGTTGTATGAGTTCTTTATATATGTTAGATATTAGCCCCTTATCTGAGGCAGTGTTTGAAAATATTTTCTTCCATTCAGTTGGTTTCCTTTTTACTTTGTCAATGGTTTCCTTTGCTACGTAAAAGATATTTAATTGGATAAGAGTCCCCATTCATTTATTTTTGCTTTTATATCCTTCGCCTTTGAGGTCAAGTTCATAAAACCCTCTCTGAACCCAAGGTTTGCAAGTTTATTGCCAATGCTTTCTTCTATGCTGTTTATTGTTTTGGGTCTTACGTGGAGGTCTTTAATCCACTTGGAGTTAATTTTGGTATATGGTGACAATTCATAGTCCAGATTCATTCTTTTGCATGTGGTTTTCCAATTTTTCCATCACTATTTACTGAAAAGGCTTTCTTTTTTCTATGGTATATTTTTTGCTCCTTTATTAAAATTTATCTGTTCATGTATTTGTGACTTTATTTCTGGGTTTTGATTCTATTCCATTGTTCTGTGTGTCTATTTTTCTGCCAATACCAAGCTGTTTTGATTATTGATGGTCTGTAATATAGACTGAAGTTGGGGAATGTGATGCCTCCAGCCTTATTGTTTTTTTGTAGGATTGCTTTGGCAATCTGGCATCTTTTGTATTTTCATACGAATTGAAAAATGGGCAGAAGACCTAAACAGACACTTCTACCATGAAGACACACAAACAGCAACAGATATATGAAAAATGCTCAACTTCACTAGCAATTAGGGAAATGCAAATTAAAACCACAATGAGATGCCACCTCACACCTGTTAGAATGGCTATAATAAAAAAGATAAGGAATAATAAGTGCTAGAGAGGCTATGGAGAAAAAAGGACCCTCATACACTGCTGATAGGAATGTAAATTGGTAAAACCACTATGGAGGCAGTATGGAGATTCCTCAAAAAATTAGGAATGGAATTGCCATGTAACCCAGCAACCCCTCTTCTGTGTATCTCCCCTAAAAACTTTAAAATCTTAATTTGCAAAGATATATGTACCCCAGTGATCATCACAGCACTGTTCACAGTAGCCAAGTAGTGGAGACAACCAAAGTGTCCTTTGATAGATGACTAGATAAAGAAGTTGTGGTACATTGACACAATAGAATACTACTCAGTGCTTAGAAAGGATGAAATACAGCCTTTTATGACAACACGGATGGACCTTGAAACAATCATATTAAGCAAAATAAGTCAGACTGAAAATATCAATAATCATTTGAATTCACTTATAGGTAACATATAAAATTGAAAGTAACAAAGAAATAAAAACTCATAGACACAGTTAATAGCTTAGTGGTTACCTGAGGGTAAAGGGGAAGGTGAGTGGGAGAGTGGGGGAGGGGGGGAGTAGGGAAAGGGCATCAAATATATGGTGATGGAAAAAAAACTGACTCTGGGTGGTGAGCACATAACTTTAAAGCACAGACGATGTAATGTCGAATTGTATATCTGGAACCTATGTAACTTTTACCAATCAATGTCACCCCAATAAATTTAACAATTTTAAAAATATTATTAAAAAAAAGATAGAATTTGGAATAATAAATCTCTGAATATCCTTTTTATATAATTTTGACATATCTAAGTTCTTTACATATTAAAAAATAAAGTTTAATGCAAATAATAAAAGTAAACCCTAAAATTAAATACAGATTCAAATGAACCAAAATAAATATTTAAATGATGCAAATGAAACAAAATGAATATTTAAATACTAATCAAAACACACACAGTCAAGGATTTAATTCAGGTAACTTTTGAACAAGATTTTAACTGTATATCTTTATTATAGTTCAAAAGAAAAAGGAACCTCAAAAAAATCTTGAACTTTAACTTAGTAATTACTGATAACATGGTATTATTATTTAAAATAAAACTGTTTTGTTAAGGCATATCTAACAAAGATTAAACTATATTTATTAAAAATGCACAATTTGATAAATTTTGCTATGTTGTGCACCTGTGAAACCTCACCAAAATAAAGATAAGGAAACATATAATATCATTAGGTATTATTAAAATAAGTCTGAACTATTTTGTTTTTATGACAGGACTGGATAAAATTAATTACCATGTTAATAATGTTGAGAACCGTAGGAGAAGGGAGATACAAATATACAAATAGAATGAAGAAATGCAAGGAAGAGTTCTGTGATTTCAGGCTTGATTTTGACATTACAGAATAAAATATCTTTAAAAATCTCAGCACTATCTCCTGAAAGGGCCTAGAAATAATAAACCCCATTAGCAGAGAGTACACCTAGCATACAAGTCTAGGTTTCTAAATAGCAGATTCACCTCTGTGGCAATGAAAATACAAAATGATCCTGGAAATCTCATGGGATTAGAATGCAAGGAACTATTCATGTCAACACAAAATAACAGCTGGATTGAAAGGGCTCCCATCAAGCAAATTAGGGGCTCTTCATATTAAAATTTTAAGGGAAACACTGCAAAAAGTATATAGACAGTTTACAATTCAAACAAACTGAGGAAACCTGAAAAAGAAAACTAATCCAACCAAAAAAGAGGCAAGAAGTAAAACATCAATAAACAACTAGGAAACATGACACATTAAAAGCATAAATTAAGAATATGGGGAAGCCGGGACGGCTCAGTAGGTTAGGCGCTCACTTTGCAGCCCTGGGGACCAAGGATCGAATCCCGGCCCCAGCTGTGTGGACCCATATGCTGAACTGGGGAGTGCCCCCAGTTCAGTTCTCACCGGGTGAGACCCCGGCCCAGTTCCTGCCCTGTGCAGCCCCGCCCACCTGTGGAATGAAACTATGTGGAAAAACCGATGATGTGCAACTATGGAAACTGTTCTGGGCCCTCCCCCTTCTCTCTGTCTCTGTATCTCTTTCTCTGTCAAAAACAATAAATAAATCTTACCAAAAAAAAAGAATATCAGAATGTTTTCAGGCACATATAAAATACAGTAAATGTGAATAGATTATATCAGTGGTATCCAACCTTTTGGTTTCCCTGGGCCACATTGTAAGAAGAAGAATTGTCTTGGGCCACAGATAAAATACACTAACACTAATGATAGCGGATGACCTAAAAAAAAATCGCAAAAAAATAATCATAATGTTTAAAGAAAGTTTACAAATTTGTGTTGGGACACACTCAAAGCCATCTTGGGCTGCATGCAGCCTGAGAGCCACGGGTTGGACAATCTTGGATTATATTCATTTATGAACAGATGGTGGAATTGAAAATGAATTTTAAAAAAGAGTAAAGTAATAAAGGAAAGGGAAAAGCCAATAGAAGTCCAGTTAGCTGATGTAGAATTAGTGTCAGAATATATTGCCTTTTCACGTGTGAGTGATATCCTTTCAAATGTCATGTTCCTTGATATGTTCAACAATAAAAAATAAATAATATTTATATCTGCCTTACACAAAGTGAATATTAAATGAACGGCTACATGTGACAGTAGTTTGTAAATGGTACAAACATCACTTATCACTATGTAGAGTTACTGTTTTGTTATTTAACTATCTGTGGATCTTCAAATCACAAAAAAAATACAGTTAACTTCTGTTTTTCTTAAGTGATTTTGGACAGCCCTGAGGTAAATAAAGAGAAAAAATAAATATGGGTCTCATTTTTTATTCTATTTTTACTTCAGGAAAGATAAACTTAATAAGCCAGGAAAACTGGACTGGAACTATAAGGATGTAGGTTCCAGTCCTGACTTACTCGTTAGTGACTTCGTGAGTGTGTGTGTGTGTGTGTGTGTGTGCTGGTTAGAAAGTGAGAAGATGTGTAATAAATTCTGAAATGATAGCTCTAAAACATAATAGTTCTTATCATCGAAAAACTGACAGTTTTGAAAAAATAAGAACCAGAAGATTATTTTGTCCTAACCAGAAAGTATAAAAGTGATGATAGATGCCAAAGCAGAAGGCACGTCTCTAATCAGAGAGAAGAATGAAACTCATTCAAGGTAACATAGAATATGTACCTAAGTGGAAAAGAAAAATGACTTCAAGGATTAACTGGGCTAGAAACATGAGCCCATTGTCTTCAAAGTATGTGCAGATACTTATCCCCTAGACATGGCATTTCTTTTATGGATGATAAAACTAAAAATGATTTGAAATTAGAAATAAAGTTTTCCCCCTAATGATTTGACAGTGTTAGACCTTGCCTCTGGCAAGCCCAAGGAAAAAGACAAAGAAACACAGGCACTCAGAGGGCCAGAACTTATCAAAGTCAAAACGATATCTTTAAAAAACTTCAAATAAGGTTTAAAAGATGATTTAATCAAACTAGACCAAATGGAGAACTTAGGAGGAAAAACAAAAGGCATATGTCTTTCAGGATGGGTCCACACTGTGACAGCAACAAAAGAGACTTTGAAATCTAAAATGGTGGCAAGAATGGTAAAGTGAAACATTAAAAAATTAGTGTATAAGTTTCTGTAAAAGCTAGGAGGATCCTAAAATAAAAACAATTGAAAAGGCACTGTCCCATTCCACCTTTTTAATACATAGGCTATTATGAAAACTGAAATTAAACTTGACAAACAGTGTAACTTTTTAAAAATAATTTATTATATCTTTGTTTTGTCTATGATAATTATTTCACCCCAATTATTATGATGGAAAAAAAAACAACAAAAAAAAAGTGAATGGTTTTCTAAGTAATAATTTAAAAAGAAAATAGCTCAGCCCTTTGATGTAGTCAGTCCACTGATATTTTTGAGTACTTATTAAGTGGTAAGGTTACAGCAGTTTCAGGATTTACCAAAATAAAACAAAATATCCAGATCTCCAGATCTTGAGTCTAAAAGAATCTGGACTGTTAAGTAAAAGAAAGCAGCCATACTGCTTAAAGCATCGAAATACAGCCATTATGAGACCAAGTCACTTAGAGATAGTAATAAATTAATTCTAAAACACAGAGGAGCGGGTTGGGTGCCTTCCCAGGTTGCCATATGCCACTCAAAACTTAGAAGAATCAGAAATAAATGAAGACTGATAAGATAACTTAATGTAAAGACTTGTAAAAAGTCTGCAAATTTCTTAAATTTTGTATGCTATACGCAAAAGGAGAAGTTTCTTTGAATGAACTATTGAAGAAATGCATTAACAATTAATGAAGTGAGTTATTTTATGCGATCTCAGATTTTTTTTTTTTAATCTTCCCTTTGGTGGCTTTCATTCATCTTTTTATTTTAGCCTGCCTGGAGTACAAACTCTGTTTCTGTGTCCGGAGCTGGCTTTTACCTGACAGATTGAGTCAGGTTCTGGGACCATTCAGATCTCTACTTTCCTTTTTAAATTAATCCCAACCTCAGTAGCAACAAAAGTGTTTTCTTTTTGACCAGATAGAAATCTGAGGCCAGCCTAGGATATGACAGGCATTTCAATCCTGTGACTCAGAGTAGAGAGGGTACAGATTTATTCTCTTAAGTGGATCAAACCAGCACTAGAGGAACCAAGTCACTTCATATTCCTCTGTATACCTTGGAGGGTGATCAATGTATTTATTTATTTTAAATCAGTTGTGGATCACCACCAGACTGTTTCCATGAGGTCATTTCTTGTTCATCATCCATGAAGACGTTTGCCCACAAGCAGTGGTTAAAAAGCACAATAGAGAGAAAGCCCTCAAAAGAAGAAAATAAAATGCACCAGAGCCAACCCACATAGTTTCCATGTCACAATCCTCACAGCCTAACATTCCATTCTCGTCGATGAGGAAACAATATAATGTACAGTCCTGTCACCATAGCTATTAATAACTTGGATGACTTCCAGAACCACATGGGTACAGGGGAATATTCTGTCCTTAGTAATCACATCAATGTTTAGTTGTTTTCTTTCCGTGACCATACCTCTATGTCTCCTGTCTGCCACGTGTGAAGGTTCTAATTTTCCAGTCACACGTAAGCCCTGATTAGTGGTGATAAGGCAGTAAGTAAGACCCATTTTTTTGGAGACTTGGAAAACCACAAAGACCTCTAAGTTCCAAACACTCTATTAGCACTCTCCAGGGCTATTTTAGAAAACCAATGGGAAGAAAATGTAAAATGAGTGGGTTTGGAAGGTTTTTCATCAAAGTATAGTTGTAATTTTAAGTAGGAGTTTTGTGTTTAACCCCCCTAATGGCAAACGTGATTAAGAGAAGCTTGGCTTTACTGTTTACAGAAAACCTTGATTAAATACAAACAAGCAAATGGAACAAAGGAAGAAAATCCCTTTCAGAATGTCCTGGGGTCCTTACCCAGAAGAATAATCTTGGAGGAAATAAAAGAAAGGATCTGTGGAATTGGCCATCTGCCTCTGTTCCCCTTCCTTCCTGTTTGCTTCAGTCCTTTGTCCATCTGTATGTTTTGCCTACTCTGGTCTGTCTCTATGAGTTTCAGTTTTTCAAAAAGCGGATACTACACCAGCTTACGTTCAGTATCTATCACTACGGGCTTTATTAAATATTAAGGAGTAATAAGATCTATTATTGCATGGTGATTCACTGGGATTTTTTTCTGAAGTTAGCAAGGCTGAGTATCACATGTCCACATTTTCTTCCGAGCCTCAGAGCATTAAAGGAAGCCCAGAGCACTACAAAAGGCACAGCATGGAAGAGGGGCAGGTGATTAAACACTCTTGGGGGCTTCTTTCCTGCAACCCACCCCCCTCCACTCCCTTCTGTTTCTGCTTCCAAAGCAACTATCACATAACCGACATCAGCAAAGGAAAAGCAATTTACCTATCAAGAGGAAAGAGAAAATCTGTGACAGCTACAAAACAGTTACACCAAAGTGAGTGAGGAATAGAATGTTGGCAGTAAATGAGGACTCATTTTGTTTCAGAGGGTCCAACTCTAAAGAAAATGTGCAAAGTCTGAGAAGCAGAAGCACAGTGGGAAGAATTGGCAGCACCACCTGTCAGTAACCCAGGTGGTACTTTGGTGACAAGCTTGTAGATAGGCAAGGCGAAGGGAGGCACATTCTGTCTTTTCACAACTTGGAGAAGAGTCTGTGGGAAAGTTGGTTCTTATGGAAGATCATCCTCATATTTAAGAAACTGTTTCATTAGTGTGCTCTAATTAGGCTATAGTTTTAATATTCTCTTCATCTTTCTCTTCCTTCTCCTTCTTTTTCTTCTCCTTCTCCCCCTTCCCCATTCCTCCTCCTCATCCACATTCTTCTTCATATTGCATGAAATAAGGGTTCATTTGTCATCATTCACCACATAATATTACTTCAAAGTTAAAATTTACTATCTGCTCCCACCCTTTCTTTTTTCTTGTCAAAGATGCCAGACCATATCTGACTATGTTTATTTTTGTATAGATTTTTTTACAATGAAGTCAGTTTGCCTTATAAAATAAGCTGTTGGAGGACAGCATTATTGCGTTTGCCTTCGCTTTCTCTTCTGCTTCTTACTCTCTTTTCCTCATTCATCTTTGCTTTCGTTGGCTTTTATTGGTGCATATATATATATATATATATATATATATATATATGTGTGTGTGTGTGTGTGTGTATGTGTGTGTGTGCGTGTGTGTGTACATACACACACACATGCACACACACACTGGATAGGATAAATAGCAGATTAGATACTTAGAAGAAAGGTTAGTAAATTTTAAGATCTTGAAATGGAAACTATCCACAAGGAAACACAGAAAAAAGAATTTAAAAAATTATATATATATATATATATATATATATATATAGAGAGAGAGAGAGAGAGAGAGAGAGAGAGAGAGAGTATCTGAGATATTAGAAAATGTCAAGCAGCCTAAAATATGTATAATTAAACTCTCTGAAGGAGCAAAGGAAAAATTTAAAGATATAATGGTTGAAAATTCTCCAAATTTGATAAAAATAAGCAACCTGCAGAGATAAGAAGAAACTCAACATACCCAAAGTACAAGGATCATGGTGCAAATTATACCAAGGCACACCATAATTAAACTGTACAAAAACAACTATTTTTTTTTATGAATAATAGCAATTAGAGGAAAAAAGACAGACTATACAGAGAAGAATGAAGGCAAGATGATAGTGGATATCGAAAACAATGCAAATGACAATACAACTTGTCACATATTTAAAGCACTGAAAGAAAAAAACTGTTAATCTAGATTTTAATAACTAGTAAAATATCAAAATAAAGCAGAAATAAAGACTTTTCAATTATACAAAAGCTGAATATGTAACTCACATACTCACAATACAAGAAATGTTGAAGGGGGAAGCTGGGATGGCTCAGTGGGTTAAGCGCTCACTTTGCAGCGCTGGGGACCCAGGATCAAATCCCGGCCCCGGCCCGTGTGGACCCATGTGCTGAATTGGGGAGTGCCCCCAGTTCAGTTCTCTTTCTGTCTCTGTCTCTGTCTCTCTCTGTCAAAAACAATAAAAAATAAATAAAATAAAATGAAATAAAATAAAATAAAGAAATATTGGCGGAAGACTGCAGGCAGAAAGAAAATGATACCAAAGTGACATGTGTTGTCTGCATAAGAAAATGAAGAACATTTTGTCCATGTAAGGAAATAAGTACATGGACAAACATAGAAGATATATTATATTACTTTAAAAATGTTTTTAAAAAACTGAATATTGAAACAGAAAACTTAACAATGGATTGTGATATTTATATAAGTATAATGTATGCCAATAGCACAAAGGTAGTGAGAGGGAAATAAAAGTATACTATTATAAAACTTTTTTAATATGTGTACAGGGGAATAATATTATGGATGTTTTACTGTGATTAGGTTAAAACGTATATTATACACTCTAAAGAAACCATTAAAAACAAATTGAATATAAATATTATATCTACTAAGCCAACATAGGAGATGAGGTGGAATTATAAAAAACTATTCAATCCAAAAGAAGACAGGAAAAAAGAACAATTAGATTTTAGAAAACCAAAGAAATAAAAAATAATAACAAAATGGTTAATGCAAACCTAATCATGTCAATAATCACACTAAATACTGATACTCTATATACTCTAGTTAAAATATAAAGATTTTCAGATTAGATAAAAAAACAAAACCCAACACTATGCTGCATAAAATAAATGCACTTTAAATACACACACACACCAAAATTAAAAGTAGAAGTATGAAAAACACATTATGCTGAAATTAATAAAAACAAATCTAGAGGAACTACATTAATGTCAAAAAAATAAACTTCAAAACAAAGACTACCAGAAATATAGTCATTTTGTTAAAGTTTCAGTTCATTAAGAGTATAAAATACTCCTAAAAGTTTATGAACATAACAATAGAGATTTTAAATACAAAAGAGGTGCAAATCACATATTAATAAGGACATATATTCAGAATATATAAGAAACTCTGAAACTTAGTAATCAGAAACCAAATAATTCAATAAAAAAATGGGGGGAAACCAGATTTAAACAGACACTTCCCCAAAGAAGATATATGAATGGCAATAAGTGTGTGAAAAGATGGTCAACGTCATTAGCCACTGGAAAAAGTAATTAAAATCAAAATAGGATGCCATTGAACACCTATTTTAATGGCTAAAATTACGAAGATTGGTAATATCAAGTACTGGTGGAGATATAAAGAAATTTGAACTTTGTACATTGCTTTTGGTGATATAAAATGCAATAATCACTTTGAAAAATAATTTGGAACTTTCTCAAAACTGAGAACATACATCTATCATATGAGCCAACTATTCCATTTCTCTATATTTATCCAAGAGAAGTGAAAGCAAAGCTTTATAGAGACTTGTTCATGAATATTCATAGTAGCTTCATTTATAAAAGCCCTAAACTGGAAACAACCCAAAAGTTCATCAATAAACAAATGGGCCAACAAATTACAGTATATTCATACAACAGAGTGCTACTCAGCAATAAAAAGGAGCAAACTATTGGTACACATTACCACCTGAATAACTCATAAATAATTATGCTGAAGAAAGATAGACAAAAATAAAAGAGTATAAAATGTAGTTTTCTATTTATATACATTTTTAGAAAATTCAAACTAATCAATGGTGACAAAAAGTAGATCAGGGGTGGGACAGGAACAGGCAGAATGACAAGGGAACATGAGAGGCCTTTGAGAGCTGGTGAATGTGCTTGTAAATTGTTTTGATAATTTTACAGGGTCAAAAATTATCAAATTATACATTTTACATATATATAGTTTAGCACATGTCATTTATACCTATATAAATCTGTTCTAGAAAGAAAAGAGAAATACTAATTTATTCAGGGTTTTGGAAGAAGCCCTTTCAATTGAAGTATAAAACTCAAGCATAAGCAGTTTCATAGTACGTATTTCTTTTTATGTGTCTGTCTCTCTCACTAGAACTTCTTAAAGATTCATCTTTGTGTAACTGTGCCTGGCAGAATGACTGTCAATGACAATTGCTCAATTAATTCTTCTACCTCACTGACCAAAGAAGTCCATGCTTAGTGGTATCCAAGGTCCTGAGACAACGCCAGGTGGAAAGCAAACGCGCAGTTTTAAAAGGAGAGCTGGAGATTTAATGAGTGAGGGTTTGATCAAAAAGGTGGAGTCATTAGGATATAATAAACCGCTATATATAACAAGAATTAAAAAAAAAAATCTTTAATCTCAGGCAACTATGGATGCTGGTGAAACATTCAATGGGAGATCATTTTCCAAAGTTCTGATACTACCCCCTAAAGTTAGCAGAGCAGTCAGGAAAAGAAAATGGAATGGAGTGGGCAATATGGGACCAATTGGAACCAGCCAGGTTGAGTGGACCCCACAAAGAGGCACTGGAACGTTTTGGTTCCTCACTGCTTCTGATCCCACCTTTAACATGAAGAGATACTTCAGAAGAATCCAACCCCTTTGTCATACAAAAAAAAAAAAAAATGAAAGCTTTCACTTGCAAAGTTTTCAAAATTCTCTCATTATTAAAATATATACGTATCTCATAACTGCCCATCATGGAACTTTTACTCCACTACTTTCCTCATACCCATTATTTTCAACTCTTTCAAAGTTTAACTCCAATACTCCTTAAGCACACAAGGATGCAGGCACAATATAATATGATTTTGCCACTTTCATATGCTATATAGCAATAGTCCTGTAGTGCCAGCACCATGTCTTTTTGCGTCATGTATTTATTTAAAAAGTGAAAACTCAGGAGGTACTCTTTATCTGACTGATTAGCTAAAGGTTCTGAAAAGTCTAGCAGAGGCATAGAACAACTCCATTCCTATTGTTGTTTCAGCACTTGCCAAATTTAGTTTGACTTTTGCTGTCTATGGAGCAAATGGGATTTGTCCTATTATTGGGAGTTTTCTAAATCAATATTACTGTGTTCATAATTGGTTGATTCCAAATTTCTTGAAGTAAAAATGGCATTATTTTCCAAATGAAACTCCAAACCTTAATAGTTCACAGGGGCATGTTCTAAGCTCATTACAAGACATAGAATAAGAACAGCACATTAGAGGTTGTTTAACTGAGTGAAAAGGTATAACAAGAAAAGCCTGGAATGCATAGTCAGAATGACCAGATGATGGAGAACTTTCTTCTCTGACAAACAAACAAACAAACAAATCCTATTGCAGAAAAAATGAAAATCCAGTTGGAAAAGGTCACAAAATATTCTCAATGTTGAAATGTCTTCAGAACACTTCTTCTCATCTTCAAACTATAATTATTTGGTTCAATTAAAGGGCCTGAAATACAATACAATAATTAGGTGCTCGCTACCCTTTAGGAACTGGATCAGGCTTAAGAGAGACAGAGAAATTCAGCTTGAAAAAGAAAACAGGTAGCATTTGGTCTGATTTAAACTATGAGCTGAAACTTTATAAATCTTCTTTTTCCACTCAGCGTGTCACAAATAAAGTTTTATTCCTTTGATTAGAAGTGCTAAAGACAAAAAAAAAAAGCAATAGCTGATGTCTTTAGGAAGTCAGTAGTTGGTGCTAATTAGGACTGCAGAGCTTACTCTGGAGGAGGTCGCTGAATTCTGTCCTGAGAATGTTCCAAGTAGTAGGCAGTGTCTAACACCCGAGAGCTTCAGGACTGGGAACAAGATCCAAAATACCTTGAGAAAAATAGGTCTAGTCATAATTAAATTGGCACAATTTCCCAGGTCAGTAATAAAGGGATTTTATTTGTTTGTTTTCTTGGTACAGAGATTCTCTCAAATTTGCTAAATAGCTTAAGATGCTTTCCAGAAAATGGCCCTTTATTATTAGGGAACTTAATCTTTTTCAAGCAATCGTGAAAATTCACAGGAGATGTTTAGGAATTTAGGAGCGAAGGAATGCTCTTTAACTAGCCACTTCTACTGTGTCTCTCCTGGCAATCAGCAAACACGTACATGGCTTTTACATCCCAGGATTCTCAGGATAGCACTATTGCTTTACATTGGGTAGCCTTGATACAGGTGCAACTTTTGTGTTGTTTTGCTGCATACACTCATTTTGAATCAGCATCTTTGCTCTCTACCAAAATTATTAAAGATGAGTCTTATGAAACCATAGTTGATGTGACAAGATTGAAACACTTTTTTTTAAGAAAACAAAGTAAACAAGAGGAGAAATATATGTATAAAATGAGGCAATAAATCAAAAGTAAAATATTAATCTTCTGTAATGAAATATTATATTTTGGGGAGTTTGTTTTAATTTTTCATTTTTAAAAATAGCAAAGTAGACAGAATAAAACAAATATATTTTCCAGTGTTGAGATATAATTGGCAGACATTACTGTATGAGTTTAAGGTGTACAGTTAATGGTTTGAACTATATGTTGTGAAATGAGTATTGCACTAAGTTTAGTTAGCATCCATCATCTCTATAGATACTATAAAAAGAAAAAGTGAAATAAAAATGTTTCTTCCTTGTGATGCCTTGTGACTCTTAGGCTTTATTCTTTGAACAACTTTCATATGTATATCATATAGTAGTGTTAGTTGCAGTCATATATTGTATACCACATCTCTGGTGATTATTTATCTTATAACTGAAACTTTGTAGCTTTTGACCTCTTTAAATCTTCATGTACCCTTACCCATTTCTCAGCTTCAAAAATGACCAATTCAAGGTTAGTCTAGTTTTATTCCTATACAACCTACTTGTATCCTTTATTATTTTGAAGTATATCCTAGTCATCATATCATTTTTTCTTAATATTTAAGTATGTATCTCTAAAATACATGAAAGATTATTAAAAAGAAATAATTATGTCATTATCGCATTTAAAAATGAATAATAATTACTTAGTATCATTAAATACCCAGTCAGGATACAACTTCTAATTGTCTCATAAGTATAGCATTTTTTTTAATAGAGAGAATATGCATTTTAGCCAAATGATGCAATACAGAATCACAGATATTTAGCAATGGAAAAATCATAGAGATTATTACTTAGTTCCTTTATTACACAGATGAAGAAACTATGTCACAGAAACTCAAGAGGTTTATACAAGGACAGAACATAAGCAGCGATGGATACAGCTACGTTCAGTTTTCTGACTACTGATTCTGAGCCCTTTTGTCTCCCTTTGAATGGAACGCCATTTTGACACAATTTGCATATGCTAAATAAACTTACTTAATGCAAATAAGATTTAAATATTTATGGCACTTAGAATCAGCATTCTTGTCACTAAGGGACATGAGCAATCACCTTTTTAGAAATGTGGAACAACCTGAGAGGCAGATTATTAAAATAGAGGAAGAATGGACTTTCAAGATTTTGTTCATCTCTACTGTTTTCTTGCTTTCTAATTTTGGACAAATTTTATGACCTTCAGTTTTTTAATTTATAAAGTGAGGATAATAATACCCTCAAGCAGAATTACCAAAGCAGTTATCAGGTCTTTAGCTCAGAGCAGGCACTACCAAGCAATACAGTACCAACTATGTTGCAGAAGGAAAAGGTTATGTGTGTGTTTGTGCTGCCATAGGTGTTGGAAGATCTCAATTTAATAATTAAAGAAAATGTCTTGAAGATATGTCTGAGAGATAGTTATTATCACATCTCTAAACCATCTAGAGGCTAAAATGTTTGATGCCATAAAGTCTGAACAAACATAAATAAGTTAAAAGAAGTGGTATTGAGAATTGAGAGACTCCTAAAAAGCTTCATTAATCTAAAATTTCTGCTACTTCCAATGACCATATTGCCTAAAATTAATTTTTTGCATATTACTTCTTTAACACTGTAAATTCTCTAGCTCAGTTTCATGTAGTAAATGATTTCTCATTTAAAAAAATAAGAAAATAATTTGCAACTCAGTGCTATTTTATCACCAGTTTCAACTTTAAATTCTGAGCATCCTGCAAACAAAGGCACAGTGATCTGTTTATAAAACCACTGATACAAATACTTTTACTAGTGAAAGCAACACTATATTTTCTAGAAACATAAATCGATGAAACCCTATCTTACTTTCAATTGCTACAACAAACTCTAAGACTTCATTTTAAATTTAATTGCTTCTAGGTGGCAAGAAACATATAGAGTTTTATTTGTTTAGGCTATTTAGTGAAGGAAATACATCCCATCACCAAGCTCATTCTATTGATGCGGTATGTGGTTATACATTAGAAAAACAGAAACACTTGAAATTGTGTAGCATTAAATAAACCCCTGGCTTGATTAAGTGTGAGACAAACATAATCCAGACCTCACAAAACAATACAAATTAACACTTCTGTTATAGTGATATATCTATATAATAGAGGCACAAGGGCAAAAGGAATTTGGAAATGACATTACAAATTAACTATTTTTCTGATCCTTATTCATTTAATTCTTTTACTTTCTAGTGACAAACATCTTGTTTTTGTTTTTTAATATAAAAAGAAAAACACAAAGTTAAATAATACCATTTTATCCTCACTAAAATAAACACTATATTTATAGGGCATTAATACATAAATTTTAGAACCGTTTAAAATGCTACTACCTATAAGTATGAAATTTGTTTCTCTTTTAAAAGCAAAACAAGTTTCATTTTATTATGTAGAATTTAGGCAAGCAATCAAATGTGCTACCCTTAAGAACATTAAAAAATGTGTATTAGATTCACACATAAAAGAGGCAGCAATTTAAAATATTGTTATTAAATTACTTTAAAATAAGTTTTGCCATAATACTTTTAAAATTTGAATGAGAAAGTAGTTTTGAACACAAAAAAGCTTTAATGAAAATTTAGTTTTCTCAGGGTGTTTTTTGTTTGTGAATGTTTATGTTTGTGTTTTTGTTGTTGATTGTGTGTGTTTTGTGTGTGTGTGTGTGTGTGTGTGTGTGTGTGTGTGTTTGTGTAAGGCAGGGGAAGGCATACTTATTTCCTGAGGACCACTGAGTTTGACAAATATTTGAATGTGCTAACACAAACTGAGAAAAGTCTAAATGTGTCCACCCATTTGACTTTCTAAGTAAGATACCAAAACAAAAACTACAGGATTACATCAAAGAGCATATCAGAGATTCCTCAGTTAAGGGAAGAAAATGTGTGTAACATTCCACACTGCTGTCATGGGACATGAGCTATATAAGGAAGCTATCATCACCATTGACAAATGCTTGTTATGTAAGGCACTGGACTCCCTATAAAGAAAGCGAATACCGGGTACCAATGGATTCAAAATGTAAGCAACTCCAGGTCTGATACTGTAGTTAACCTGCACTGTCCTGCTCGTTTCCACACAGATAACAATCCTGCTCTATAGTGAAACTGAACATTCACATTAGCACATAACTCCATGATAGGACATGTGAGCACAAATATTTCAAATTGCTCAAAGGAGAAAGTCAAAAGCACATTGTGCAATCCGACTCTTTGGAATGTCAATGTGATGTATGAATCACCTGACAGGCTTTGCTTCAGACCATTTAAAGACATTACTCAAAGAAACTCTCTACACATTCTCGCCCAAAAAGGAGACTTTTCTCTTCCAAAATTAAATGAACTCCTCAGCCAATTTCTTAGCACCCGGTGTGAGTACTATTGACTATATGTAAGCCACTATGTGTTCAGTCCTTAGGGGTTATGAAGGAAGGTTATACTCCAGTAAACTATGGATTTTAAAAGAGCATAATATGAAAACTCAGGAATTCTAGCTTCTAGACTATTCCAAACCACTTCCCAGGTAAGTGACCTTGAGTAGTACCTTAATCTCCCTGAACTTTCCTTTCCTTCTTTGTTAAGGAGTTCTTGAGTTTTCTGTCACACAGAAGCTGCATGAAAATCAAAGGAAATCATGTATATAAAAATGCTTAATAAGATCAAATACATATAGATATTATAATAATTATGATAGTTACTATGTTATTATAAAAGTAAAAACTTCTGAAAAACAAATTTTTTGTTGAAGACATGGGTATAAGTAAAAATATCTAAAAGAATGTGTAGTATAAGTCAAAAAATGGCAAAAGAAATAAAAGCCATGAGGAAGACTAAGACCTAGGAATAAAGCTGATCCAAAAGCCAGCAAAGAAGAGGGAGAAGAGATAGTAAAAGTAGTGGTAACCAGGCGTGTCCAGTGTTACAGAAGCCAAGGATGGAGAAGAGTGGCCACAGGCATCATGCAAAACAATGGCAAGTAGAAAAATCACTTAACTGAAATGTTTAGGTCTGATGATTAGGAAGGCACAGCTTTATGTCTATTAACTGATTTTTCTCTTGGTGTGGGCCACATGCCCTAGGAGTATTTCTCCACATATTTAGTAATTTTAACTGGATGTTTGGCATCATCCATATTGTTCAGCGTCTGGATTCCTGCCTTCTTTTCAAGAGTTTTGTTCCGGAAGGCAGTTAATTTATCTGAGTAGCAGTTTGACCCTCACAAGTTGGTAGGGTGTTTTTATGCTTTGTTGGAGTAGATTCAAAGTAGCTCATTTTAGGGCTAATTTAGTCTTACTTCTAAGGCATGTACTTGCTGGAGCTTCTACTGAGTAACCCTGGGTTGTTCATCCAGGTCTTCCCACTCAAGCTAGCTAGCTAGATCTCAAATGTCTTTTAGCTTTATGTGAACCTCAGTTGTTTTTTTCAGTTTGTAGTTCCCTAGCAGTTATTTTTCCTTAATAGTTGCTCACTACCCTCCTATTAGTTCAGACTAACATTCAGACAAAGTCTCAAGGAAAATCAAAGTAGATTCTGGAGCTCTTTCTCTACATAGATCCTTGCTCCCCAGTATTCTGCCTGACACATTTCAAATGTGCATTACCTATGAAATATGCAATTCCCTTTGAACCAGCAATCTCAGCCTCCCTGAGTTCTGATCTCTATTGCCATACTTCATTGAGGCCCCATGATCTGGTAGGGGGCCCCCTTCCTGGGCTGTGATCCAAAGGAATCATTCAGACAGAAAGCCAAGGCATCAGGGCTCCTCTCATCAGTATGTTTTCTGTCATAGATTATATTCCCATGCTATTTTTGGTCTCATATCTGAAAAACATAAATTGTCATTTTTCTAGTTGTTTATGGCTAGAAGGCTAATCTAGTACCAGAAATCAAGATTCTAGCCAAGAGTACTGGACTCATAACCAAAGAATTAAGGAGCCACCTTCAAGAGGATTTCACTAGCCAACAATGGGTGAATATCAACATAAATTTAAGACTGATGAATACAATAAATTGAAGTACATAAAAAATGTTGATTCATGTGTTAATACAGTACTTCAATCTCATCACTCATATTTAGAGGATGCTAGGAAAACAACTCATTGTTTTGAAAATTAGTAAATAAGCAATAACCAAGCACTTACATTGCCTTTCCTATAAATATTCTACCTTAGGGTAATTGCATAATATATGAAGGAAATATATCCTTTATAGACCTATTATAGACAATAAACAGAAATAAATGATCAAGTTCAGATATCACATTTTAAAACCCCTAAATTATTTTTAATCTATTCTAGGTAGATTATTAATGGCATCTATCTTTACAAAAAGAAATATGACTTGATATAATGTGCTTTCTGATATAAATATGTAGTACTGCTTAGAAAGAGTTTTTGCATAAATAGTAAAATAAGATAAAAATATAATCCAAATCTCATAAAAAATAATCTAGGTCTAACTACCAATTTACGCAAATACATGATCCAAAGGAATTACACAACAGGTAGATAGCAAACAGTTCAGTTCTTTCAACAAATAAAATACAACAACAAAAATATAGGGTGATACATTTAGGAAAAGAGATTTAAGATACAAGTCAATCAATTCCAATGTATGATTCTGAATCAAACAAACTTTAAAAGAAAAAAAAAAAGAATCAGAAGAATTTATCACTAACTGAATATTTAATACTAATATGACATTACTGTTAAATTTTGAGTGTGATAATGGTATTGAGGTAATGAGAGTCCTTATCGTTCAGAGATACATACTGAAATTCTTATGAAGAAATAATACAATGTGTAAAATTTGTTTCAAAATAAACAGAAAAAAGGGGTGAAAAATAGAATTATAGGTGAAGTAAGACTGTCCTCAAGATGCCAGGACAGTTTAGTATTTGAGCACTTGCTTTATAATCGCAAGGTCCAGGCAGGGTTCAATTCCTGGACCCAGCCCATGTAGTAACTGCCAGGATGGCACTGCGAGGGAGGCTCTTGACTCCCATGTGGGAACCCACCCATTAAGTTCCCACCCCATGCGGCCCCACATTCACCTGTGTGGCATGAAACTGTCACACCTATGAAAACTATTCCGGGCTCTCTCCACTCTCTCCCCTCCTCTCTCTCTCTGTCTCTGTCTCTTTCTCTCCTTCTCTCAAAAAACAAACAAGAGAAAAAATGTCTTCAAAAAGCCTGTCTTAAAGTTAATATTTAAAGCTGAGTGACCAATACATAAAATTACTATATTATCTTCTTGGCACTTTTTTTTTTCCTTCTAATTTATTTTATTGTTTTTGACAGAGACAGAGAGAGACAGAGACAGAGAGAAGGGGGAGGGCCCAGAGCAGTCTCCATAGTTGTACATCATTAGTTTTTCAACATGGTTTTGTTCCACACAGGTGGGCGGGGGCCGCTCTGGGCAGGAACTGGGCTGGGGGCCCCCTGCATGGGAGGCACGCCCCCTCAAGCCAGGGACCAAAATGGCAGGGGCAAGTCCTGAACTGGGAAGCACACCCCCGTTCAGCATGTAGGTCTGCATGGGTAATGGCTGGGATATAATCCTCAGTTCCCAGGGCTGCAAAGCAAGCATTTAACCTGCCAAGCCATCCTGGCTTCCCCTGCATTTCTTATAGGTTTGAAATTTTCATAATATTTTGAATGTCTTTAAAAGTTCCCCACCATTGATACTAATTTAAATTAAAGAACTTTTGAAATCTGCAAAAATATCGTAGATCTCTTAATAATAAAAAGGTAGTTGGAAGTTAACATTCTCTAAATTCTGGTAGAAAGGGATGAAAGAAGGAAGGATGGAGGGAAGGTAGGAAGGAAGGGAGGGATGGAGGGAGGAAAAGCCATGATCAACGTAGAAATCTTTTCAGTGCGTAGAGTTATAAAAAGTCATGAAAATAGTAAGTCTAGTTGACCTTACTCAAGGCAAGATCAATGTTCAAGCATTTTACTTACATTTTTAATAAGGCATAACCAAGAAATCTTATGTGGAAGAAAGAGGACCCCACAGAATAGCCTGTACTGAACTCTTCGCCATTGTGCAGCCACAACTAGGAGTTGGCAGGCCTGTTTCTCACTGGGGACCGTGGTCTTCGAGGTGCGCAGAGCCCCTTGGCAGCTCCCGCTTTTAGATGAACGTGGGCTCAGGGCTGCTGCCCATAGTGGGCAGTCCGTCACTGAGCCACAGTCCTTGAGACAGGCTCTCATCGTGAACACTAGAGACTGGCATATTTATTACCACATTTTCCAGTACAGGGTAGTAGTGTCCTCTTTTAATAAAACCATAAAATATCTTAGAGGGGTGCCTTTTTCTAATTTGCATTAAAATCCCTTAAAACCGACCAGTATCCCTTGGGAAAGAGTGTCTAAAATTTTGTGGTTTTTACCATACTCTTTGATTTTTTTTTAAGAATAGAGGTTTTTAAATCTTACAGACCTGGGTTGTATATCAACATACAGCAGTTAGCCTTGAACTGGATTAGATATTTACATAGATTGATAACTTGTTATTTTAAAAAACATAATGGAGAAAATATCCCTTGCCTCAAGTATAGAAGACTAAACTATATGTACCTTGTTCAAGTCATTTAACCTTGCCAATCATCAATTTAGTCTATTGTTTAAAATCCCCTGCCTATTTCCTAAGACTTTTTTAATGAGGAATGTGATCATTGAACTCTAAAATATTATGTGCACTATGTTGGGGATAAATTAAAGGGTGATGATAGGTATTCAGTTGTTATTTAATGAACATATTTGATTTCTATTAATAACATTATTGAAAAATTGTTATGTGGTGGGAATTAATAGCAGTACTTTATGTATATTAACTTATTGATTCTTGAAATATCTCCATTAGGTGAGTATGACAATCCCCTTTCTAAAGATAAGAAAACTGAGGCCATGAAAGGTTAATGAAATTGCCCTACATTACAGAACTGATATCACTAGAAAGTTGTGGGGTCAGGATTCCCAACCAGTCAGCATGAACTCTGGAGTGCCATATACTAATGCATATTTATTTGCTGTATTTTTTATTGTTGTTATTTATTGTCAGTCAATATTGATTAATATTGAAAGGCCTGGTAAGAGAAAAAAGATGGGGAAAGTCCACATGGAAACATATGAGCACCATGTTAGGCTAACAATTTGGACTCTGAAGCTAAAAAGGTATTTTAAAAACATATTAAGAAAAGCTGAGTACTGAACAGGGAAGAGCAGAAGCAGAAGGAAGGACCACTGAGATAGTGCTTGGGCCACCTTTACAGTCTCAAGTACTTATAATCCTCACATCTGTAAGCCTACTTAACAGAACAAAAGCCCTGAAATTATAAGAGTATTGAACTGTTAAATAGTATTACTCAAGAATTTCTCTGAAAGGAATTGCTTTCATAACTAACTCAAGAAACTTTATTGAAATTTTATTTCTAATCGTGTGCAGGAATCTTTCAAAGAAACGTTGTGGAGAATGAAATTTCTCCATTGCACTCTTTCCTAAAGATGTTTTGCCATTCTTTATAAATTTCTACCATGGCCACCTACCCACCTGACATTCCTTTGTATGGCTTGAAAGACAGGTTCCCTGCTAACAGAGAAATTTCAGGAAATAGCTATAAACTCTGAACAATTGTCTCACTTCCCAGAGCTTTCTTTCTCCATAAAACCCTTCTCTTGGTCGTTGTTTCTATAAGCATTTTGATACTGTCTTCTCCCTTGTCCCTTATATCCAATTAATTGCCATTGGGATCCCACCTATACAATCTGCCACCCTCTCTTCCTTTCCATCCCCAATACCACTAGATTCATCTGGGCCCTCCCAGAGGGAAGTGGTCAGGTGTTCTTCAATCCCCATCACCCAAAGAACTGGCCTACAGCTCTCTGCTAAGGGAAAATAACCAAAAGTAGACATGAGGAACAGGATTTGCTATATTTGATAACACAGCAAGAAATTATCTGCTGATAAGTGACTGAAATGTTTAACACATACCTGTGGAATTCTGAGGACTATTTATACTTCTAGGTCTAATGACTGGGTTTATCTCTAGGGAGTAAAACACTGAGTTTGAATAAAATGCAAGCAAGTTTTAATTCAGCCTTCTGTTGTCCAGCAACCCTGTGGGGAAGAGAGGGAAACATTGTTAGCTAAGAGGGATGCAGAGATGGAGAGCATCCCCCACTTTGGTAGGGCACAGCGCATGTTAACAATAAAGAAAAGTGTTCGGCATCACCTGTCAACCCTGGGCCCTGGGCGATTCTCCTCCAGTGAAGATAAAGATAAAGGGTCAACACTCCCAGTAATACAATGGCAGCCCACTGGGGCCGGTCTGAGGCTTCAGGAATTTGAGGAAGGTGGGCCCTCAGACCCCTTCTTTGGTAAATGGTCAAACTTAGCAGAAGAGACAATGTCCCTTAAGAACCCTTAACAAGACAGCACCCAGAACTCCAAACAAGATGATTGGTTCAGGGGGATAATAAAATGTGAATAAAATTCAAGGAAGTAAAACCAAATGTAATTTCTGAACTTTACCTGGAAACTGGGGGAAAAAAAGAAAAAGCAGCCTGGATTGATGATGAAGAAAGTTCAGAGAGCCAGAAGTTTCCCATATTTATTCAGAGAAAAGAGAGAGTAATGTGACCAGTCTTTAACCAGTTACTAAGGCAGTTACCTCAGAGGAAAATCACAGTGTCAGATTTTATGGCCTGGGTATCAAGCTTTTTCCAGTCCGTTCTATCTATGCTCACCTAACAATCTTCTGACTCACTCATCTGCGGCACTAAAAAGATGTCTCCTGTCAGAATGGTGATAAAAGAATGGGAGTGCTCTATGTAGAAGACATGAAAAGTCACAATATTTCCCTTTATGAATTCATATTTTTGGCATTTACATCAGTGCCCCTGAATCTAAATACTCATGGGAATATTTACAGATTTGCTTTTCAATAAATTAAAACTGGAGGGCAAAACCCTGACCATGGTGACTTTACCTGGGTAATGTCATCTGATGCCAGCTAGGAACCCTGGATGGCAATGCTCCCCGCCCCTCCCCATAACTGCCCCCAGTACCAGCAAGTAGCATGAAGAATCTGTTAGGTGTCATTTCACTGTAAACTTGCCAAGTAAGCATCACCTCTGGGTTTTACTTTCCTCGTGTAAAATAATGGGTTGGCCTTGATGTGTTCAGAACTTTCAATCTCTGTCTCTTTATCAAACATACAATTGACTTTGTTTTCTCTCTTTTTAAATAATTTCTTATTTTTCTTTTAAATGTTGAAAGTGTACTGTCTCCTGTAAAACTTAAACCTTTGAGCTTGTTTTTGAGTTTGACATACTAAAGAAATTAATTGTTTTTACGTGATTAAACATGTCCTTCAATTCCCATGGGAATATAAGTTAGTAATGCATGGGAAATTCTGTCAGTTTTGACAGGCGGATATCTTCCAGTTAGGTAAACCACCTGTGATGAAGTGATCCATTGAAGAAAGCCTATTTTCTTGTTGCATAAATAGAAGCCTGAGGACTACATGTGAGCTGTCATACACATACCTCCTGAATGCAATTCTGTAGAAGTGACATGCCATCATCATTCATGTTAATGTCTATTTGTGCAACAACATTTTTTGAAATAATCGACCAATTCATCAAAGGGAACAGCAGACTTTGGGGTGGGGGGTGAGTGCTTTCTCAGTACTAATGAAAGAAATGACATTTCTGTTTACCATTTGTCAGCTTTAAATGGTCAATAAATGTTTGTAATGATTTCCCAATTTTGAGATGTGATTCACGTGTAAGGCTATGCAATTTTATAGATTTATGGAGAGGGTGTTTCCTTCATAAACATCCACCTTTGATAATTATCAAGAGAACTATTTATTATGTCTCAGGTGTTAAATGCATAATAAATGGACTGCTTCTTATTGGCTGCAATTTTCTAAATGTAAAAAAAAAGCCCAATTCTTTGATAATCAACTCAAATACATTAATAATAACTGTACAGCTTTTTAATAGAGTGGGTTGATAATAAGCCTAGAGGTATACAATAGCATCTCTGTATTAAAATTGTTTTCATTCTCCAAGCAGATGCAACACTACCAGAATTATGCTAGTGTTTCCGGTGACTGTACTCAGATAGACCTGATTGATAACAGCTAATTGGGTCACATATACCCTCCATTGTCAGCACCACAGCTCAAAACCCAGCCAGTTCCTCACGCTGCCACCCAGAAACCCAGCTGGAACCTGGAATCCAAAGAATGTGTTTGCATTATCAAAGAACTCTCCCTTTCCCAAAGGCTCCACCCTGGGATTCCATTCTAGTGACTTTACAGAACTCATCTAATTACTCCTTAGTTAGTTCCCATAATCTGCTTAAGAACTTGTGTACTTGTTAACAGAGAGGGTGGAGAATCTTGTCTTAGGAGTCTCTGTCAAAAGAACATCAAAAATAAGATAAACATGCCTGAAGTGATCACAGAGTCCCCAAACATTTGAGCTGGAGAGAAACAAGAGATCATCATCACCTTTCTGATTTTCTAAATCAGCTCATGGAAAAATCACTCTGGGAAATTTGCCAGCCTATGATCCCATTCCTAGCCCCTGACACAGGCTTGTTATTAGATGGTGCTTCATGAATGCTTGTTGAATTGAATGAATACAAGTTAGATTTATATCATTTCCTGTCAGGTATTTAGTTCTAAAAAATAGATACTTGTACTTCAGTCATGCAATGCTACTTAGATATTTCCTACTGTGGGAAAAGATGTCTCTTGCCATAACATAACCATTAACCACACTGAGAAAGAGATCAAACAAAACCACACAAGAAAATGCACATGCAGGTAAACTGATTTGCAATCATCACAGCACATTGTGAGTGCAAAACATTTCACCCATACTTTATTAGCAAGAAACCCCTGAGGGATGACATGTTATCTGAACCTGGCACAGGAATACCTGAGGGGGGTGGAAAAGGAAAGAGACGTTTGGTGATTAGTGTAAATAAATGGCTTTGCTTTCTTAGAAACCAATTCATGCATGGGGTTTAAAAGCCATTCTGTAAAATAGCTCTAAAATTAAACTCATTTTAGTACCTTTCCAAACTGAATTTTAAAAGCTCCCATAGATGCTTAGGCTGTATACACTGAACAATAGTTCATTACAACTCAATAAGGTCTCACTGCATTTATTAATTTTATAACAACAGGGTGAAATTATGTTGTCTAGGGAAAGGGGTAAGAGAAGAGGGCTTTAGGACCTGGGGATTTTATTCTGGCTCAGATGCTAATTCTCCTGTGACCTCATCGAAGCCCTATAAATTGTTACTATCTTCGAAGTGTAGATAATGGACAGACCCTTCCCATCCCACAGGAGAGTCATAGAGATTAATTAGGCAGCTCATTTGAGATTCAAACTGATGTGAGACCATAAGAAAAGGGATGAGGAGAACAAAGGAGTGGCTCACACTTCATTTTAGCAGACCTGGGACCACAGCAAAGACACTCCCAGGAATCCATTTGTTGGCACACTAGTATTTGTTAATTAACTGGTATTAGGAAGTCATTATGGCTACCAGGGGTTAATGAAAAGATTGAGCTTGGTAAAATTGGCCTATAGAGGTGTATAAATCGAGGGCTCCTTTGTTCTAAAGGAAGACTGGGCCCTGAAACACCAAACCTAACTTGCGTGTGCTTCCTAGCCTCTCCAATGTCTTTTAGAAACCTAATGCAAGTAGTTTGGGGCATGAGTGTGTGTGTGTGTGTGTGTGTGTGTGTGTATAATTTTTTAATGAAATCTAATTCTTACTACCGGTATGTCATAAACAAAAGTTCTTTCTAAAATATTAAAAGAAAGAAAGCAATTTAATTATTTCATTTTAAGTAACTTTTTGATGGAAGAGTTATATCAGGTACTTATACAATGGATGCTGTGTGCTCATTATGAGTATGCATGAGTATGCACACACACATTCACACAGCCAAATTGTTGGTGGTGAATGGGGTACTTGGTTATGCTGCAGGAAAGAATTCAAAGGCACATTGAGTGAGCAAAGCAAGCGGTAAATTTATTGAAAAAAAGAGGGTAGGACAGTGTATTCTTAGACTGGTGGGAGTGGGCAGGCTGGGATAATAGCCACTACACTGAAGAGGGCCAATGCTTCAGAATTTAATATTTTAGGAAAGAGTGTGCAAAATACTCAAGGTGGTATTATAAGCAGTCCCAGGCAGTCTTTGCTGACTCCTCCTTCCTGTCAGAAGAATTTTTTTTCCCCCTTATTTGACCCTTGTCAAAACTGTCATGGGTGGAGATTTTTCCTTCCTGCAATATTAATAATATTATAATTTACTACAATTAGCTGAAGTTCACCTTGAAGGGCAAGGTGCATCCTAGATCTGCTACTGGCCACTGAAATTGAGTTCTGGATGGTCTGGTAGCTGCACTTTTTCTTTCTTTCTTTTTTGCCTTATTCATTCATTTATTCATTCATTCATTCATTGTTATCTTCATTAGGGTTACACTTTTTCTTAAGAATGATCTCATCTCCTTCCTTCTTCATCCTTCTTTTTCTCCCTCACCTCCTCCTTCCCTTCCTTAGCCCTCTCTCCCTGAGGCCCTGTTCTTCCCGCCTACAGTAACAAAATCAGAAGTCTAACAAGAAACCAAAATGAGATTCTGAGAAGGATCCCAGAGGAGTCCTCAGCCTATCACAGAAGAAACAAATGTTTAGTGCACAGGGTGGAATGAAGTAGATCACTTGGCATTTTTAAAGCATAGCTCAGCTTTGCAACAGGAGCTCAGTAAACACAAACCAGTTGGGAAAGTGGTGAACAGAAATGAGATATTTCTCTTTTTATAAAAGGTAGATATATTTGAGGGCAAATTCTGTGAGGCTTATGAGAGGAAGAAATATTGATAAAGATCTAAAATGCAGCATTCCCTGGACTGGCTCCCCCCTCCCTCTCCTGGTGGAGCCCAAAGTATGGCATTGATCAGATGCTTAAAATCCAAACTCCTCTAACCAGTTCCAACCTGTTTGAATAGAGCTCCATCCAAGCTTGTCCAACCTGTGGCCCTTCGGCTGCACGCTGCCCAGGAAGGCTTAGATTGTGGCCCAGGATGACTTTGAATGCAGCCCAACACAAATTCGTGAATTTTCTTAAAACATTATGATTTTTTTAGCTCATCAGTTATCAATTGTGTTAGTGTATTTTATGTGTGGCCCAAGACAATTCTTCATCTTTTAGTGTGGCCCAGGGAAGCCAACAGGTTGGACACCTCTGAATAGACAATCAGCGTGAAAAGCAATATTCTGACGACCATTCACACCTTGAAAGAGTGCTGCATTCCTAGCTGCCCAGAGAGTCACCTTCTTAGGAATAAGAAAGAGATGGTGAGAGAAAGGCAAGAAGAAGCTGGAAAACAAGGCAGACTAAGAAATAAAGGAAAGCAAACTAAAAGCACAACCTTATCTACACTTTTTACTGGCTTCTATTAAGAGTTCACAGTTCTTTTCAACACAAAGCAAGTAAACTCTCAGTTAACCGGCACTCATGGGGATTGGCAGATGCCAGATAAATGCAAGTAGCCTCTTTGTTAACTGGAACTCAAGCAACATTGTGGAAGGTAACCTGCTTTATTAAAATCTACTATTTTAAATGCTAATCTCGTCTAGCAAGTACCTTCACAGAAACAGAATGTTTAACCAAAGATCTGGGCGCTGTGGCCCAGCTAAGTTGACACATAAAACTAACTACAATAGTTCCCCTACCCTCATCCACAGTTTCACTGTCCATGGTTTCAGTTACCTGTAGTCAATTGAGGTCTGGACATATTAAATGGAAAATTCCAGAAATAAACTATTCATAAGTTTTAAATTACATGCTCTTCTGAGTAGCATGATGAGATCTCTAATTATCCTGCTCATTCCCATCCAGGGCATGAACGATCCCTTTGCCCAGGGTCTCCACACCCCTTGCCCACTAGTCACTTGGTAGCTGTCTCAATTGTCCAATAGACTGTCTCAGTATCCTACGGCTTGTGCTCAAGTAGTCCTTATTTTACTTAATAATGGCCCCGAAGTGTGTGAATATGATGCTGGCAATTTGGATGTGCCAAAGAGAAGCTATACAGTGCTTCCTTTAAGTGAGAAGATATGTATGCATAGGAAAAATAAATAAATAAATGACATATATAAGGTCTGCTACTATCCATGGTTTCAGGCATCCACTGGGGGTCTTGGAACGTATCTGCTGCAGACAAGGAGGACTACTACATTATGTTAGGGGAGGCAGCTGGCTGGGGCATTGTATTTGAAAAACTGATGAATTTGAAGCAATTAACAACACATTCACAGGCACCTTATACCAGAAGTATGTGTTCAGTAACAGTAGCAAACATATACACTGCAGTAATTAAAAATGTTCTTGTCATACAAGTGTGCCTTGCTAACAGGGATTTTTCTTTTTCTTTTCTTTTCTTTTCTTTTTAAAGAAACAGTTGCCTAGAAATATTTTGTTTTGCCTTGTACTTTCCTTTATATTATTTTCTAACAACAGATATCCTTGGATGAAAGCAAGTGAACGCTGCTATTTATTTTATCTCCTGCTCACAATAGAACGGCTGTGAGAGAAATAACAAATTTGAAGGAGCAGATATTTCTGAAGCCCATCAATCTGAAGTCTTTTCAGATTACTACAGACAAAATAAGTCATTATAGCCAATGCTTACTCATTTCGCCACATAAGAACTTGGTTGGCCTCCCATTCAACAGCTAAATTTAGCAGAGCTACTCTCAGCCAACTCCCCTGTTTGAAGGTGAGAGCTCACAAGGACGGCCTAACTCCAAGTTCATTTTCATTTACTACTTCACTGCAAGAGGTTTCATGTTGAAAGCTTATAAGTTATTATTTTGCAGATGTGAAATCTGCGGAAACTCTCGGTGTGCATAGGAGAACCTTTCTACAGATGACATATATCTCTTTGGGAGGGAGCGGCTGCTCATGAATCCCTGGCACTTGGTTTCCAGCAGCTTCTTCTCCTCTCTGGTCTTTCGCCTACACACACTTGGCTCAGAGCCCCTGCTTGGTTTCCTAGGAATCTGCTTATTGTAAAATAAATCGATTCTGGAGAATAGAATCCGAAACCACAAAGCAAAGCTCTTTCCTCTGAATTATCTTCTCCCCGGAGGGACTTGGCCATGTAAACAGTTAGCATGCAGTACTTTTGACACACCTCAGGTTTTGTTTTATTTGCTATCTCTGTAGATTGAAGAAAACATTTTCCTCAGCTTCCAGAAAGAAACAATACTACCACATTTTCCTGAGTCATATGAGAGAAATGGGTGATTTTGAACTGTAATTAAACTGGCTCTTATGAAAACACACCATGTGGGTGAAATCTTCTTCTTCTCAAATAACCCACTTGAGGAAATTTCCTCAGTCAGATCTTGTTTCCTGTCTTATTTAATCAGTGAGCCTCTACAAAGCATTCCCCACTCTATTCTCATCCTATTCACAGATCCATATAAAAATAACCATGAGTATGGTCGGAGCTATTTTATTCTTATTTGAGGATTCATCGTGTGCCAGATACTGTTATAAAAAATTTACATGTATTAATTTATTCAATCCTAACAACAACTCTATGAATTAAGCACTACACATGGCATCTGGCTTCAGTGTTCAGTCTATTTCTCACAGAAAATAATACTTTGTGGCAATTTTATAATAATAACAGACATACAAAAAGTCCTATAAAGCTTTAAAAAGTATTTTCATAAGTCATCTTATTTCTACTTCATTACTGCCTATGAGATAGAGTATTTGTTTCCTTACAATCCCCTTTATCTCTGTTGGAAGAGTGAGGGAGATCAGACCGGCAGAGGTTGAGGGATTAGCCTAACCACACCTGGCTGGGTACTAGGTACAGTCATCCTCCCTTAAAGACCTACCTGTTTAATGACCACTCATACTTATGAGCAGTTCTCCAGCACCACGAATCCCCTTTCTCAGTCTTTATCTCATTCCTATAGTCACTACACAAAGCACTTGGAATTATGTAAGAATTCATATTTTGTTTATAAGTGTGGTGTCCCATGATATCTATTGAAAAATATGTACCCTATGGCACCACCATACACCAGAAGACACCCACTTTTAAGCTCCTGGCTTATCAACCAATTCGCTTCATGACTTAACCATAGGAACAGAACTTAGTAGTTAAGTGATGAGTTCCTGTGCTCTTGTCTGCTTGAGTGTGGGTCTCCTCCCTGCCTGCAGTCATTCAATACAGTGTCAGAAATTCAGTTCCCCACTTAGCATCAACGTCTTCTCAAACTTAACCAGGCCAAAGTGAAACTCATTATCCTCCCTCCATGAACTGTCATTCTAAAATTCTCCCCCTCTTGTTAGTAATGACCATCTATCTTCTGGTCTTTCAGTTTCAAAACCTAAGAATCATTTTAATAATCTATTTTTTCCTCTCATATGCAAACCAGGCACTCAACATGTCCTTTGAAATTGGTTAAACAATTTTAGCCAGCAGTACCACCTTGTGCTGTGATTTTTTTCTCCTGGGGTGGTAGAGAGAGGTGGCACAAGGATGGAAAACCAAAGAAGACAGGAGGTAATGGTGTTATAATCTCTTGAAGCACATGAAACTGGAATATATATCACTATAATTCCAGATGTGAACTGATAGGAACCTAGAAGAGCTCATGTAAAACCTTATATTACTGATGAAGGAAGAGGTCTCTGAGAAGGGTGTGCTCACTTACCTCCAAAGGGTCAAAACAGAGAAGCCAGTCAGCACGTGAGCTGAGACTGGGATGATGGGGAACCCCCAGGTAGGGGTAGAGCTGGTGCTCAGAACTCAGCATGGAAGTAGAAAGCAATGAATATTACCTTTTCGATGACTTTTAGTGGGCAATGGAAGAGATCTGAAGAAACTAGGAATTTTCTTGAAATTCTTTTCTTCTTCCTCTCTGGTTGCTCCATGATCACGTTGGTTCAGGTTTTGATTACCTGCTGGCTGCAGTAATTCCATGACCACCCAGTCAGTCTTCACAACCCCAGCATTCCTTCCTCGTGCAGAATGCTGCAGAAGACGTTCATGGCATTCCTTCCATCCAGGACATTCATAACTTATTTTCAACTCATAAAGACCAGTGTAAGCATCACACCAGCTCACCTCTCTTGTTACACAGAAGAGATATTTTACTGAATATAAAGCCACCTCTTTCCCCTGTGGCTTGGATTTTATATCATCTCACCTACTTAGTGATTGTAGAGTATGATTACCAGTTCTGTCTTTTGTATTCACCCCCTTCTTCACCCCTAGGCCCTTTGCACCTTCATTTAAAGATCCCCAAGTCTTTCTCATTAAAAGTAATAATAGTCCCAGCACCACCTTGGCCTCCTCAATCCCTTCAGCTGTTTCTCTTAGACCATCCATCCCATGAGCACGTAATGTCTGTGAACTGACTCTAATCTACCAGTCGGGCGTCAGTCATCCCATCATATTAAAGCACTGCTCACTAAGATGACTGCATCACTTAGGATGGCACACGGCTGATAATCACAGAAAACCAGAGTAAATACTGGCCTAAACAAAGTGTTTGTTTAGGGATTTATTTTTATGTAACAAGATGTCAAGGGCTGAAATGGTGGTTGCATAGAGCCCTCGAGGACCCAGGAGACTCCATTTTACTGCGATGCCATTCTTAGCATGTTGCTGTCGACTTCACGATTATCTGACAGTAGCAAAATTGTAGTCCCACCTGTCAGCCATGAATCTGGCTTCTAGTTAGAAAGAAGATGAACCATCTTTTAGTGTCTTTGAATGTGGCTTTTAAAAGACCTTAAAGACTGTATAGTCAGGGTGACGGTCCCCAGGCCCATCATGTGACCAATCCTGTTGCAAAAAAGACGTAATGCCTACCCAAATAAACGTAGGTTCTGTTAGGAAAGATAGAGAGAATAAATATTAGCTTGGCATATTTTTGGAAGTGATCAGGATCCTCTATTCCTCAAAGACTAATAAATTCAGATGCCATTTAACGTGACTTCTTAGGAGCCCAGGAAGCCACTGAACTCCCATCTTCTTGAAACCGTCTCTTCCCGTGCTTTCCACAACATGACAATCTTCTGGGATTGCTTTTGTTCATTCTGCTCTTCCTCCTTTCTCTCTTTTGTGTGCTTTCCCTTCTTTACCTGCCTATTCTGACACATTTCCTAATGTTCCCCTTTTCCATGAATGGCACTAGCTTCCACCCAGTTCTGTACGCCAACCTGTCAAGTTCATGCCACAGTAACATAGATTCAGTATCTTCGTCAAAAAGGGAAGGATTTTAGGGGTGGCAGTAACGGACATTGGCAAGGAGGCCCAGAGGAACCCAGGCTGAGATGGCTTCAAGACTCCTGGCATTCCCTTCAAGGTTTCAGGATGATTCTTGTAGCTGTGTAGTAAGGGAACAATGTCTGAACTCGATTTGGATTTTAAATTCCTCCATATTTGTATTCATTCTTTTGATCATTTGCAATGCATACTTCCCATTCCTGGCCACAGAAACTACTGCACCATTCCTTGGATGAGGCTTTATTTTCACAGTTCTAAGGACACAATAGCTTCTCACTCTTCTGTCCCTAACCATTCCAGACGCCCACTAAAGTTCTTTGCCGCCAATTAGTGAAAATGACTGCTCCCTTCAAACACAAATCTGAATATTCCATTCTCATGATTTTAAACACATTCCCATTGTTTTACACTGTGACTATAATCCTAACCCTGTTCCACTAAATTTTGCAGGTTCTGACCCCTAATTTCCTCTCCTGTCTTCTCCCAGAATCCCCTACATTATCTTCTTCAACCTCCCCATTCTCATACTCATACCTCCGCCACTCTATTTTCCAGCTTTTACCTTTCTGGATTACTTTCATTTCTTCTAAAGCACAATCTTCCTGTCTATTAGAAGAACACTGTTAAATTTTCTTCTTGGCTAGTTTTTATGCATTCTTTGGGTTTTAGATTGTTGATGAAACTTTGTAACAGTACTTCCTAAATTTACACTGCCCTCACTCCTAGTCTCACCCTTCAGTGTATGTTTCTGTACGATAATATTATTAGGCACTCTTACAGTAGCAAGCTTTATTTGCTCAATGTTGAGTAGGAATCAATAACCAAATGGCATAATTTCAGAAGTGTAAAAGTTACAGGAGGAGAGACTTAGTGTTCAAATTAGAGCTCTAAAACTTACAAACTTCCATAGTTCACTCAACATGAGATGCACATTTTTCACATGTTAATATCTTTGAAATCGGTCTTTCAATCCATGCATTTTATATTATGTATAAGCAGCACTTTTTTTCCATAGTACATAAAGTCATGGTATATCTAACATTAATAATGTGTCAGTCTTTATTAACTATATTATATGACCTTGGGCAAATTACTCACCATTTCACTGCCAATATGCTTTTATCTGTACAATGTGGTCATACCCAAAGCGTAGGGTGCTTGTGATAATTTTAAAAAGACTTTAATCAGCAATGTCTGGCACACAGTAATTGCTTGATAATGTTAGCCATCATCACTGACTTCTGTAATGCTCAGGAATACACAACAAATTAAAAAATACCTGACCTTCCTGAATAGACCAGGTAAGAACTGTCTGCTTGTTCCCCTGTGTCCCTAGTTCTTAGCATAATACCTGAGCTATCAGGTGCTTATTATAGATTTATTTAGTGTGGAGTAAACGAAGGACAAAATGAACACAGCATGCTTATCCCTGCCTGTGTAACTTATTTTTATTCCTGATTTTTTTTTTTTTAGCAGATTTTTTTCTCTGTATTCCTGTTCTTTCCAATAAGAGGCTGACCTATGGTACACCTACAGTAACTCCACCTTCTCAAATCCCATCTACTCAATCAATAAATATTTAGTATTGGGGCAGCCAGGATGGCTCAGTGTGTTAAGCGCATACTTTGCAGCCCCAAGGACCAAGGATCAAATGCTGACCCCGGCCCAAGTGGATCCATATCCTGAAATGGGGAGTACTTCCCATGTGGAACGCCCTCAGTTCGATTTTCACCCCCTGGTTCAGCCCCTGGCTCAAAGGGGTGTGGCTCCCATGTGGAAAGCTTCCAGCCCAGTTCTTGCCTTGGGCAGTCCCAGCCCACCTGTCTGGAGTGAAACTATGTTGAAAACTGATGAGGTACAACTATGGAGACTGCTCTGGGCTCTCCCCTTCTCTATGTCTCTCTTTGTCTCTGTCTCTTTCTCTGTCAAAAACAATAAAATAAATCTTTAAAAAAACAAATATTTAGTATAATATATAAAAGTTATAAAAATAAACATTTTTTTAAAGATTTATTTTTATTGTTTTTTTGACAAGGAGGCAGAGAGGAGGGGGAGGGCCCAGAGCAGTCTCCATAGTTGACATTAGTTTTCCATATAGCTTCACTCCACA
>PVKE010013818.1:0-35959 GCA_004027555.1 Craseonycteris thonglongyai
TGTTCTCTTTTGGATTTCTTGTTTCTCGGTCAAGTTCATGGCATTGCCATTTGTGAAGAGACCTTCCATTTATCGTATCAATGTACGGTATATGACGGTATGTTCGAAAAATGTCATTCATTAAAAATTTAATTAAAAAAAGAACTGGTGTTGCCTCGGAAGTGGGGGGTAGTCTTATACAGCGAATATAGGCCTAAACTTATGTTTTAACTGTAAGATTAGGGGGTCGTCTTATACGCCCGGTCGTCTTATACGCTGGAAAATACGGTATACCTCACGATCAAGTGGGATTCATCCCAGGGGCACAAGAATAGTTCAACATACACAAATCGATCAATGTCATACATCACATAAACAAAATAAAAGATAAAAACCATATGCTTATATCAATTGATGCAGAAAAAGCATTCAAGAAGATACAACATCCATTTATGATCAAAACACTTAACAAAATGTTTATAGAAGGAAAGTACCTCAACATAATAAAAAACATATATGACAAACCCTCAGCGAATGTCATACTGAATAGGGAAAAACTGAAACCCTTTCTTCTAAAATCAGGAATAAGACAGAGATGTCCCCTGTCACCAGTGCTATTCAACATAATGCTGAAAGTTCTAGCTAAAGCTATTAGGCAGGAAAAAGAAATAAAAGACATCCAAATTGGAAATGAAGAAGTTAAACTGTCACTTTTTGCAGACCACATGATCCTTTGTATAGAAAACCCTAAAGACTCCACCAGAAAACTGTTAGAAATAGTAAATGAATACAGTAAAGTTGCAGGATATAAAATCAACGTACAAAAATCCACAGCATTTGTATATACAAACAACAAAACATCAGAAAAGGAAATGAGAAAAACAACACATTTTGTGATTAAAACAAAAAGAATAAAAGAGTTAGGAATAAGCTTAACAAAGAACGTGAAGGACTTATACATGGAAAACTATAAGACACTATTAAAAGTGTAAGGAAGCGACACGGGAGATCCAGTGGCTAATCAAATGCGAGCCTTTATGGGGGGGGGGGCTCCTGGGCGACATCCTTCGGTCCAAGGAAAAAGGTGGGGGCCGAAGAATGTGCGCCTGGGGAAGGGAGTGGGTGGGTTATATAGGGTTCTGGGGTCAGGGAGAGGCGGATCAGGTGGCCAACGGAAGTCCCGCCTTCGAAAGTTCCCAGGCAGGTTACAGCCACTTGGGAAGTCCCCTTTGCCACATCCTATTAGCCCGGGCCCCCGAGGCCCACCGACCTTACAAAAAGAAATTGAAGAAAATACAAAGAAATAGAAAGATATTCTGTGTTCATGGACTGGGAGACTCAACATAGTTAAAATGGCCATATTACCCAAAGCAATATACAGACTTAATGCAATTCCCATCAAAATCCCCCTGAAATTCTTTCAAGAAATAGATTAAAAAATTATCTGATTTAGATTCAAATGGAACCACAAAAGGCTCCGAATTGTCAAAGCAATCCTCCAAAACCAAAATAAGGCTGGAGGCATTACACTCCCTGACTTCAGTCTGTACTACAAAACATTAATAATCAAAACAGCTTGGTTTTGGCAGAAAAATAGACCGACCAATGGAACAGAACCAAAAACCCAGAAATAAACCCACAAATATATGGACAGATAATCTTTGATAAAGGAGCAAAAAACATACAATGGAGAAAAGAAAGCCTCTTCAGTAAATGGTGCTGGGAAAATTGGAAAACCACATGCAAAAGAATGAATCTGGACTGTGAACTCTCACCATATACCAAAATTAACTCAAAGTGGATTAAAGACCTCCACATAACATCAGAAACAATAAAGTGTATAGATGAAAGAATTGGTACTAAACTTATAGACCTCGGGCTCAGAGAGCACTTGATAAACTTGACCCCAAAGGCATGGGAAGGCAAAGCAAAAGTAAATGAATGGGACTATATCAAACTAAAAAGTTTCTGCACAGTAAGGGACACTGTCAACAAAGTAAAAAGGAAACCAACTGAATGGGAGAAATATTTGCAAATCATGCCTTTGATAAGGAGCTAATATCTAAAATATATAAAGAACTCATATGTCGTGGTAAATCGGGTGATACAGAGACAACCCTGGCACCAGGAATGTCTTGAAAAATCAAGCTGAGCAGATGGCCAGCTCTCTTTGCTGAATCTAGCAAAGAGCTCTCCTCACTGCTGGATTTTATTTATTTTACATTGATATGTGTTGTGCCGAATGAGACCACCCGCGAGACAGACAACCACGACACAGAGAATTTGGTGGAATCAGACCCTCTTCTACCAATTGGTGAGGGAGATTTTATTAGCAGATTCGAATCTGGGCTGCCACCCCGGTTCATCCGAGAGCAACAAGCCCTGACTTATACCAAGTTTGTCCTTTTATTCACAATTCAAACCAGGGGAGGGGTACCGAGTGCAAAATTCTATTGGGTCATGCAGAGTTCAAGCCTTGCGGTTGCACGCATTAACTAAGGGCAACAGCCCTCGTCCTTGAACATTCTGCTACTTTCTGATAAGATAAGACATCCCGTCCTACAATATGAATATATATGTGATAACAATCATCAAAACACATAATCAAGAAAACACAGGAACAGGAATATATTCTGTTCCCGTAAAAACAAAATTAGAGAGTTTAAGATTCCCTTTAAGCTTCATAAAAAGTTCTCCAGAATTTGTTTTAGCATCAGCACAAGCCTCCTCAGAATGAATCTAAATTTCAGCCAAAGTTTCCTTAGAATCAATCCCTCGTTCCAAGACCCGGTTTCCCTAATGAGGAAGTACTTGTCCTTCCTTTCATACTTAGATACCCTTCTTCTTTCAGGTTCCTTGAAGCTTGTTTACACTATCTTGTCACAAGGCTAACCATTAGCCAGCTCTGTTTTCAGGGCGTCAGTCTCCTACGTGTCATACAGCATTCCAAGACTCAAGTCACATAGCTTTTGACTTTCTCTAATTCCTTTTCCCTACAGTTTCTTGAAGCCTGTATACACTATCTTGTCATGAGGCTAACCATTAGCCAGCCCTGTTTTCAGGGCTGCGGTCTCCTACGTGTCAGACAGCGTTCCAAGACTCAAGTCACATAGTTTTTAACTTTCTCTAATTCCTTTTCTCTACACTCATACAATTCAACAACAACAACAACAAAAAATGATCCAAATAAGAAATGGGCAGAAGACCTAAACAGACACTTCTCCCCTAAATACATAGGAATAGCCAACAGATACATGAAAAAATGCTCGACATCACTAGCAATTAGGGACATGCAAATTAAAACCACAATGAGATACCACCTCACACCTGTTAGAATGGCTATAATCAACAAGATGAGGAATAACAAGTGTTTAAGAGGCTGTGGAAAGAAAGGAAACCTCATACACTGCTGGTGGTAATGTAAATTTGTACAATCATTATGGAAGGCAATATGGAGATTCCTTTAAAAACTAGGGATGGAATTGCCATATGACCTAGTTACTCTTCTCCTGGGTATCTACCCAAAAAACCTGAAAACTTTAATCCGCAGAGATATGTACTCTAATGTTCGTTGTAGCACTATTCGTGGTGGCCAAGTCATGGAACCAACCAAAGTGTCCTCTGATAGGTGACTGGATAAAGAAGTTGTGGTACATTTATACAATGGAATAATACTACTCAGCAATAAGAAAAGATGAAATATAGCATTTTGTGACAACATGGACAGACCTTGAAACCATCTTATTAAGCAAAATAAATCAGACTGAAAGACTCAAGAAACATATGACCTCACTTATAGGTGGAATATAAAACTGAAAATAACAAAGAAACAAAAACTCATGGACACAGTCAATAGTTTAGAGGTTAACTTAGGGCAGTGGTCGGCAAACCGCGGCTGGCGAGCCGCATGCGGCTCTTTGACTCCTTGGCTGCGGCTCTTCCACAAAATGTTTAGTGCAGGCATGGAATATTATTTATTAACTTGCCTTGTAAACATTTTTGAAACGCAAGCCTACAAAAAAGAGGCACATTTTTAGAAAGCAACAATAGCATGGATAGTCGCTCGCAAACATGTGTATCATTATTTCCGTCGAATTGCTGCCCGCCGAAATGTATTTTAACTACAAATAGGAAGAAAGCAGTCAAGGAACTCCAGAGGAGACAAGAAAGGTCAGCTTTTGTTTTTAATCACTGGGTGCACTCTTCTAACAGTGTTAATATGGAAAGTTTTGTAGTTAGTCAGGAGATTGCTCAGAGAGGAAAGCCATACACGGACGGAGACTATATAAAGAGTTGTTTTATAAGTGCATCCAAAGAGCTTTTTCGAGATTTTAAGAATAAAGCAGACATTTTTTTAAAAATTCGAGAGATACCTTTGTCTGCTAAAACAGTGAAAGATAGAACAGTAAAAATGTCTGCAAACATAACAAACCAACAAATTGAAGATCTCAAATTGGCCTCAACTCTATCAATAGCGGTAGACGAGTCTTGTGATATAAATGGCACAGCACAAGTTTCTCTTTTTGTGCGATTTATCTCCACTACAGGCCCTAAAGAGGAACTTTTGGGATTATTGCCACTCAAAGGACAAACGCGTGGAGTAGATACAGCAAATGTTGTAATTGAGTGCTTTGAAAAACATCAAATTCCATTAGAAAAAATTGTCTCGATTTCAACAGACGGAGCGAAAAGTATGACAGGTGCAAGAAATGGGTTTGTGGCTATTTTGAAAGAAAAAATTAATCACGAGATACTTACTTACCATTGTATTATTCATCAGGAAGCACTATGTGTGCAGACATTTCCTGAAGAAATTTGCAAAGTAATGGAATTAGTGATTAAGATTATCAACTCCATTGTAGCTAAAACTCTTTACCATCGCCAATTTACAGAATTTCTAATTGAGGTAGAGAGTGAGTATGCAGATCTTCTGCTGCATAACAAGGTTCGTTGGTTATCGAGAGGAAACGTTTTAAAATGTTTCACTTCACTGTTTACTGAAATAAAAGCATTTCTTCTTGAGAAGAGTGTTCACTATGCAGAGCTAACGAACGATCTGTGGATCCAGAAATTTTATTTCATGGTGGATGTTACTTCTCATCTAAATCAGCTTAATCATAAGTTACAAGGAAAAGGAAACACAATTTTTTCGATGTTAGAAGAAGTAATTTCATTTGAAAACAAATTGTCGCTTTTTGCTGAAGATTTTGAAAGAGAAACTCTAATTCACTTTCCATGCCTATTGAAATATTGTCAAGAAAATAATTCTAATATTGACATTTGCTATTTCAGAACAACACTGTTAAATGTGAAGGAAACTTTTCTCAGCAGGTTCAAAGACTTAGAAACAGCAAAGCGACGTTAGCCTTTGTTAAAAAACCTCTGAATGCCACGGTAACAGAAATAAATTTTTCACCCTTTAATGTTGATATTGGCAGCTTTGAAATGCAGTTGCTGGATTTAAAAAATAAAGAATTGTGGAGCTCAAAATTCGAGCGTCTTTGTGCCAATTTAGAGCTATTGGAGAAAAATAAATGTGAATTAAGTTTACAGCACAAGTGGTCTGCTTTGAAAGATCTGGAGAGGGAAGATATGTTGATTTTTAACACCTGGAATAGTATTCGTGACTCATATGATCAACTGAAGAAACTAGCGTTTGCTGTTCTTTCCTTATTTGGGTTTACATATTTATGCGAACAATAATTTTCAAGCATGAACTTTATCAAGAGTAAATTAAGAAATCGGCTTATCGATGAGAACTTGGAATTGTGCCTAAAATTAAAAACAACAACATACAAACCTGACTTACCCTTACTTTCCAAGGAAATGCAAGGCCATTGTTCACATTAGTGGAGTATTTGTAGTTTTTTTTTAAGGATATCTTTTATATTATTTAACTTGTTATATTTTAAAATAAATATTATCTTTATATAAGTATGATACCAAGTTTTATTTAATGTACCGTTAGTTAAACTAAGACATATTTAGCAAAGGCAAGCTCGAGAGTGTACTTTTAATCCTAATTAGTTCCATAAAAATGTCTCTACTAAAGTAAAGCTTAAGTTTAAAAAAAATGGCTCTTTGAATAAACTTCAATTTTGCATTGTTTATATTTGGCTCTTTTGGATGAGTTTGTCGACCACTGACTTAGGGTAAATGGGGAGGTAGGTGGGAGAGTTGTGGGAGCGGGGAGTAGGAAGAATCAAATATAAGGTGATGGAAAGAGAGCTGATTCTGGGTGGTGAGCACATGATGCAATGTATAGACAATGTAATATAGTTGTACATCTGGAAACTATGTAATTGTTATCAATTAATGTCACCCCCAATAAATTTAAGAATTAAAAAAATAGGTTAGGGAGTCCAAAATATAAAGAGACTGTGGGAGAATAATTTGCCTCTTACACTCAGTTTAAACATACAGTACCATATTTTTCATGTATAAGAGGACCTTTACTTTTCTAACCCAACATTAAGAAATCAATAAACAGGTTTCTTCCGTGTATAAGAAGACTTCCAATTTTTGCTCTAACAATTTTGCAAAAAGTATTATGCGCAGAAAAATATGGTAGTTTTTCCACATACAAGTCTCAATAAAATAAGGTTTATATATAGTAATGCTGTGTCAAAGTATGTTCCTTAGATCTATTTTAAAATTATAGGTGTGAGATTTGGGTGGAAATCAGAATTAATTCCCTGAAGTTCAATGTCAATGTGACCTGAGTGTGCTCAGCTATTTCCTGGCACCAGCCTTAGGGCGCCATTATCACTGTACTGGAAGGGGGTGGGGGCGCGGGGTGGGGTCCATGTTCTCTAACTTGTAAGCCTGCTCTCACTGACATTTACAAATGCAGGTCGCTCTAATCTCTCTTCATAATTCAGTTGTTTCTACAAGTGCTCATTCTAGTGACTCCTCTAATAATAAGTTGTAACTGCTCTATGTTGGTGGCTGTGCTCAAGAATTTAGTAGCTATTAAATTTTAATGCCCATATTCCCCTGGTCCCACATGCTATGTATGGTGCTGAAACTTGTATATAAAAGAGTATGGTCCCCAAGTCCAAATCCAACAGTCTTTCTTAAACTCTCAGCTTGAAAACTCAGCCAGACCACTTCTCATGTGAGTGACCTTTGGTTTCTGCGTGCTTTTAAAATGCAGCCAAACTTAGGTTAAATGTATTTTAAGTTTGTATTTTAATTTATATTATCATTTATAGATTCCTTTTGGAACCATTTTAAATCTAGTAATGCTTGTTTTAAATATACTATTAAATATGTGAATGGTTACACTAACAAAAAAGTAAATAAAATAAAATGCAGCCAATCAGTTCACAGTGAGGGAGCTGGGGCTCAGGCAAATGGGGCTTTCGTGCATCCTCACCACACCCGTGAATGCAGTGGCCAGAGGGCGTTGTGCCCACACCCTTACTATGGCAGTCACTGTGTCACTGCAGGAGAAAGTAGAAATGCAGAGACAGAGCTTCCGACTGGAGTTTGAGAAGCACCGCAGCTTACTGGCCCAGGAGGAGCAGCTACAGCTGCGGCGGCTGGATCAAGAGGAGCGGGCCACCCTGCAAAGACTGCGAGAGGCCAAGAACCGGCTCGCCCAGCACAGCAGGGCTCTGCAGGAGCTGGCCCACGAGCTAGAGGACAGGTGCCGTCGCCCTGCCCTGGGGCTGCTGGAGGTAAGGCCAAAGGGACAGACAGCAGCACCCACCAACAAACCACTGGGGCATGTATGTTGTTTAGGGAAAGCACACCCTGAACTTGCTGGGAATGCTTCTTAATCAGAGGGTTACTAGAGAAGCATTATAAAACTGCCTGTTAAAGAGAAAAACCTAGATATTTTTTAAAATTAAAATTGGGCTGATGATTTACATAAGAATAAAGAGAAGAAGGACAACCTACACTATTTTGGATGAAAAATGCTTTAAAACCTCACAGTCAATCTGTCACTGATGATATCGCTGTATTCAGTGATGGCCAATCCAGTCTTTCATAACTTGTCTCAGGCAATAGCCAAGCAAATAAATAAATAAAATTTAAATTGTCCAGCTAGGAATTTTCATGTTAACATTTCAGGCAACTGCTATTCCCTACCCTCATCGTACACCTATTTCAGGCACAGCGGGAAGGAAATACGCTGGGTTCGCAGTCTGCATGGGATTGTAGAACAGAAAATAGCAGGGACAGGAGAAACTGGTCTTTAAGCCTGCATGAAAGCATTAATCCCAGTGACTCAGGAAAGCCATCAATGATGGATGCATGTCATGGTGATAGAACTTATTGCGTAGAAAGTTTCTGGGCACACTGGATTCTAGCTCATTCCCAATGACTTATGGAGGGGTTTCTGAACTAAGTAATTATATCCTCATAAAAGTGCAGTGACTAACAGTACTGGTCACACAGTGAGGCCATTAAATGAAGGAAACTACAAAGTATTTGTATTCAACTTGTCCCATTTTGTATTCAAAATATCTGTAAGTAAAAATATTGCTGTTGCTATTGCTATAATTGCTATACCTATTTCCTTGTGAGCAAACTAAGGGTCAGGAAGAATTATTTTTTAATTTTAGACAGTAAACATAAGAACTTTCAGTGACATTGATTGTCTTTTATGTCAAAACACAACTTATTTGAAATGAACATTCATTTACACTCAATAAATGTTAAAAAGATTTATAATACAAATCTTAGGGAGGGTATACTCAAATTTTCCCTTTCTTCCCCAGTACCAATAAGCTACATTTTATACCCAATAGCTAAGACCAAGACCTGTCATTCTCATAAAAAGCAAGTTAATCATTTATCATTTGTCTGCTTTATAAAACTTAATCTGATAGGTGATTATTTTTAGAGGGAGAGGAGCAATGTGATGCAATTAACTTATAAAATAATCTACTTTGAGATAAAATGTTGCTAGATATTAATGACTTTCAGTTTTATCCATTTAAGTAACCTACTCACATCTGAGTCCATAGATATGGTGTGTTGTTTCAAAGAATGAAGAATTTGGGATTTTTTTTACAGAGATATTGAGAGTAACATTTTGTCTATATCTTTCATTATTTCTCAAATACATTATGCAGATATTAAGGTCTATTTTTACCCCTAATTCCACCTACATTTGTTGTAGAATGTAATTGTTAAAGTATCCAAATGTCAATTATCAATATGGAAAATTGTTAAGTTGGTAGATATCATAGGAATTAACTGAAACTTTGTGTAGTCTAATTCTGGTCTAATAGAAGAAAACCGATTATTTTAAATTCATGAGAAAACTCAACAACAGTCTGTTTTTGGCTTCTATGAAGAGTTTCATGTCTCCTATACTTTACCTTAATAGTTAACGATGTACAATAGTTCCTAAGGAAAGAATCATGGTTTGGCCCCAGTCTGTTAAAAGCAGCCCCTAGGTCTCACAGCTGCTTATTTTTCTCTTTTGCTTTCAGGGTATACAAGGAGCCTTGAGCCGGTATGTTTACTTTCTGAATCAGAGGATGGGGTAGGAGAGGCCCAGGTGGTTGGCGGATAACTGAGAAGTGTTGGTTCTGTGCTCTTCAGAAGTAAGAGTGTCACACAGCTGGAACCAGAGACCATCCCCATGGAGCTGAAGACAATGTGTTGCATCCCTGGGATGAGAGAAATGTTGAGGAAGTTCCAAGGTAGGCTGCATATTAGAGCTCGGGAGATGATGGTACCTAAAGTCTGGCTGTCTGAGCACCAGTCAGGCAGAGTAACAAACAGAACTCAAAGTACAATGAGTAAAAGGAGCAAAGTTTTATTTTGAGATCATGGTATTTGTTTGCTTACTGGATTGTGGAGTCTTTGGTGTCACATCATCTCACTCTGGGACCTGTTCTTGCAGAGCCCTCCTTCCTCCTTCCTGTTCCCTGCATCCATGGGACATGGCAGGTCACTCCTGCCAGTGCCCCCCCTCCCCCCCCCCCCCCACAGACTCCCACACTATATGAGCTTTCTGGAGACTTTACTGATGGAAAGGGTTCCCATGGCAATGAAACAACAAAGCAAATGAGAGAGAGCACCAGCAGGGAGGGGACAAGGGTATATGTGAGCAATCTTGAGGAATGTCAGAGTCACTGCCTCTGCTTAGAACAGTGGGATCATTAGCTGTGACATGAGTAACCTTAGTTCCAAAAAGCCTTCATTTGATTGTTCCTAAAATGCTAAAGATAGTATTATTTGAAGGACTAAATGAAATATATTTTAAAACAGAAAAACAGCATCCATATGAAAGCATTGTAGAGTATCAACTAATAAGTTTAGTTTAGTTTATTACCAATCAGTTTGACAACTTGCTTAAATTAGAGAGTTAATAAAGCCAAAAATACTCAGTCAGTTATTTTTATGTAGGAATAACTGTGTTGTCATGAATTAGCTTGTTGGTCTAATTCTTTAAAACAGTACAAATTTAATTTTTTAAATTTCTTTTTCTAATCTAATGTATCCCAAGTAATGAAAACACAGTGACTGTATAGTGGTTCCACTACTTTCTCACTATGAGAAAACCCATTTTTACCAGTCTTGTTCAATTATTTAATTCATGTTCTGATAGGCAGATGAATACAACCTAACTGCATAAATCATTGCAAGTCATTGCACATTCAGAATCTGAGTCCTCATATCCCCAATTCCGTTTACTGAATTAAATAATCAGTTCAACAAATAGTGTTGTTTTTTAATGCCAGCCACTTTTCTAAGCATTGGAATAGTCATTGAACAACAAAAATCCTCCAAATTTACAACTTCATGTTGCAGATATTTACTTAAATTACACAATATACAGAAAATGTTAGAAGATGATATGAAATATTGAAGAAAAAAAAAAGAGTAAAGTAAAGATGACCAGAAATTCTGGGGGTAGGGCATCTACTTTTGAACTGTGTGATTAAGGAAGAGCTTGCTAAGTAGGTGATAAACTCAGCCAATATCTGATGTGGAGGAGAGTCTCCCAGAGAAGGACATAGGGAGGTATCATCTAGAAGTTCTGAGGAGGCCTGCTGCACTGGCAGAGACTGGAGTGGCAGACCCCATGGGCAGGCTACTGAGCAGGACACTTTACCTCTGAGTGAAATAGGAAATCAGTGAACAGCTTTAAATTGGAGAAACAGCATGATTGGATTAATATTTTGTGAGGATTACTCTGTGTGCTTTATTGAGAACCACTTGCAGAGGGGTAAGGCTTGAAGTAGAAAAAGCAATTAAATTAGGACCTTTGCAAAAATTCAATCAAAGATGGTTTTGGACTGGACCATGGTGCTGGTAATGGTGATACTGAGGATGAACAAAATTTTCCCTGCATAATGAAGATAGAGATGGAAAAATATGTCAATCATTTAGACATGAGGTGTCAAAGAAAGAGGAAACTCACAAATGGTTTCCAGATTTAAATCTGCAGAATTGATGTAATGAGGGTGCTGTTTACACTTGATGACTACAGGTAGAACAGAAGGACAGTTTTTACACAGTGTTGTAAAGAGTATTAAATATCTGAATGTTGATGTCAGGTTGTCAGACAGATTTACAGATATGAAGTTTCTGGAGCAAGGTCTAGTCTAGAGATAATGCATTTGGGATCAGTAAGCATATGATTAAAATTTAATCCAAGCTAGCCAGCCCAAGTACACTTTGGGAATGGGCTGAGAAAGAGAGAAGATATCACAGTTCTGAGGAGAAGAGGAGAAAGCAGCAAAGGAGACCAACAAGGGGTGGCGAGTGGAGAGGGAGGAAAGCACTGACGGGTGTCTTTGGAAAAGAGAAGAGGTTTTGCGGGACAAAAGGCTTCTCAACAGATTGCATACTACAGAAAAGCCACTTAAGACATCTATCCACTCATCATTGTGGAGGTCACTGGGAAGATGGGCATGAGCAGTTTGGCTAGGGTATTGTTCTATTATTGTGATTGAGTTTAAAAGAGAAGAGGTAAAGAAAGGGATTAGAGATGCACTGTATTAGGAACCACTTCACAGATTTCTTTTCTTATAAATGGAACAAAGAAGTATGCTGAAGCAGGAATGATGTTCACAACATGTTAAATAGGCTAACAATCCCACAGAGACCCACATTTCAATCCGTTATTTACAATTTCTAGAGTTGGGGTAAGTCACATAAACTCTTTAATACTGAGTCTCCTCATCTATAATGTGCTGATGATAACAGCCACCTTGAGGGTGGCTATATGGGGTTAGCATAGATGGTGTACCACATGTGTGAGTACCAATAAAACCACTAGCAGTGATTTAGGGACACATAAGAATTGCAGTCATAGTGGTGACATTTGTTATTAATGTTATGATATTAAAAATAAAACTATATTAATAAAATTTACTAGTGTTAATTGTTTATAAAGAGAAAACACTGAATATTGTATGTCTTTCTTCAGTGAGGAGATTTCATAGGTAGTTGTACTTATTAATTATGCGTATAAGTAAAATTTCATGTCAGTCTCACTGGGACTTCACAGTATCAGCATTAGTTTTCTATCACTGTACAGCAAATCACTGCAGACTTAGCTGCTTAAACCACACTCAAGGTTCTATAGATCCAACTTTCAGGTGGAACCAACTGGCTCTCTGTTTAGGGTTTCACAAGATCAAAATCAAGTTGTTCACCATGTTAGGCTTGTATGAAAGGTCTGGGGCAGAACACTTTCCAAGCTTATTTAGATTGGCAGTATAATTCATTTCCACTCAGCTGTAGGGCTGAGGTCCTCATTTCCTTGCTGACTATCAGTTGGAGGTCACTTGCCTTTCTCCTCATGGGATACCCGCTGCATCTTTAAAGTCACCAATGACAAATCAAATCCAAATCTCTCTGACTTTTCCTTCTACCACCAGCCCAATAACCAGAGAAACTGTTCTGATGTTTAAAATGTTGTTGTAATTATATTGAACCCACCCAGATAACCTCCCTCTTGTCATGTAGTATAACAATCCTGAGAATGCTGCCAGGGTCTAAAGGTCATGGGGTCCATCTCTGAATTCTGCCTACCACATTAACAGCTTTGAAGGTGGCGGATTTAATATTAATGAAATTTTTCTATAGTTTCTGAAACCAAAATATACATCCCAAGGGATTTTTTAATTTATTTTAAATGTAAAAGGTACTCATAAGAGCACCCAAGTGCTTTGAGTGCAGATAAGAGGATGCTAAGTGGCAATGAATTTGCTTTGTGATAGCATCGGTGCATATGTTTTCAGTGGGGGCAGTTTTGAGCTGAATTATACACAGACAGTGTTGGAATGCATCCAAAAGTATTGAAGAATATTCTCAATGGCCTGCAAGATGAAATACTTATCCTGTTTCCTCTAGTTGTAAGAGAACAAGGAATGCTGTTGTCTCTCTTCAGTATTATGCTTTCTAAGTGCTGACCAGTTCTTTTTGTCCTTTAACATGTCCTACAACATTCTTTCCCCAGTTGACATAAAGCTGGACCCTGCAACAGCACATCCCAGCCTCCTCTTGACTGCTGACCTGCGCAGTGTGCAGGACGGAGAACTATGGAGGGATGTACCCAACAACCCTGAGCGATTTGACACATGGCCATGTATTCTGGGTTTGCAGAACTTCTCCTCGGGGAGGCATTACTGGGAGGTTGTGGTGGGGGAACGAACAGAGTGGGGGTTAGGAGTCTGTCAAGACACAGTGACAAGAAAGGGAGAATCCACACCGTCTCCTGAGAATGGAGTCTGGGCCATGTGGCTGCTGAAAGGGAGGGAGTACATGGTTCTTACCTCCCCATCAGTGCCTCTCCTGCACTTGGAACGGCCTCGTTGCATTGGGATTTTCTTGGACTATGAAGCAGGTGAAATCTCTTTTTATGACATTACATTTGGGTCTCACATCTACACATTCAGCCAACTGTTCACTGGTCTTCTCCGGCCTTACTTTTTCATCTGTGACACCACCCCTCTCGTCGTGCCACCTATGACAGAACCAGAGTCAGGAAATTGGGCATCCAGGGATCATCCTGACCCTGCCTCTAATGTAAAAGATGACCATTCCTAAAATTCTATTCTGGAGAAATACTCCAAATGTAGCAACATTCACTGGAGTAGGGTGGAGGATATACAAATGCAAAACCTCAATAAACATTCCCATTTAGGTCAGCACTTTAGTCATTGTTGCTATGGAAATTTTCCCAATGGGACAAAACACAAAATACAAAAATTTGCATTTGAAGGAGGATTATGCAGTATAATAATATTAGAAATGGAACATATTATTACTCTTTATTCAGATAGCTACATACACTTTCTTGATGAGTTTCTTCAAATGAATGGATCTTGTGTTAGAGATAACTACACATTTCTCATTTCTTTCAATATCCTTTCATCCCAAGTCACCCACATATTAACAATTGGAAATGGCAATTCTTAAATTGATTGAGGACTCTCCAATTTCATTCTCACACCAGATCTGTGTTTTTCCTTTTCATTTCTCTCTTATTCCCTCTTCCTTCTTTCTCTCTCTTATTTCTTTGCCTCGGTATCTTTCTGGTTCCCTCTCTTCCTCTCTTTCTTGCTCCTTACTTTTCTTTTTCATTCTACTTGTTATTGTTTCACTTATTTTCTTCCAGATTAAAATATTCAGAACCATTTCTTTATACATTCAGAATTGCCATGACTCTATTTAATTACTATTTAAATCCTCTATTCTGGGACTGATTTTTGAGGATTATGAAATTTATTCCTCTGAATCTAATATCACTAAAACCTACACCATACCCCTCTGGGACTGCAACTTTTTCTTAATCTTCGAATATATGTTTTAGAATAGAAAATTCTCAGAATTCTAACTCAACTTGTTCTTTGACCTAGTCCTTTACTAGTTGTAAGAGCTCCAACATATAACACCCACCCTCTCCCCCTAGTCTTGGCCACTTTACACAGCTCCTATACACAGAATATTGACCTCACAATGTTATGGTAAATGTTTAAGGTCATGATTGATATGATTGATTAAAATTAAATTTTGCTACTTAAATTTGACATAAAGATGATAATGGCAAAGAAAAAATAATAATATTCAACTTATTTTTAAGGTATATTCTATACCTTTCAAAAAAATTCTTGTCATTAAGGCTAACTATGCCACCATGTTTCTGTGTATATGAATCTAATAAATAATTGTTAACCAAGTGCTAAAATATTAAATGCTAAATGTTTAAATCCTAAACAATTATTATTAATGGCAAATTTACTTAACATCATGCTAATAATAATTTGCCAAAACTTTAATCCTTCTCTTTAACTCTACTCTGAATTTTATGGTATTTTTCTCTTCCAGGAGATTTTTTTTTTTTTTTTTACTAAAATCTTTCACTTACTTTCTAATAACATTATTAACATACTTTTATTCCTAGGTTTTTAAACAGTATTTTCTAGACTTTTTGCATGTGGAGGAGCTTTATGGAATATATCATCTTTATAAATAGAGCAATCTCATCAAACTTTGTTTTCAGATGGGTCTACATACCTTACTGATGAAACCTGTACTAAGCTAAGATTTCTACATTCATGTTTGATACACTTATGTTTAATCCTAAGCAAACATTTCTCCTCTCTATCTCTCATTTGCAAATAGAGGTTGTAATAACATCTCTCTTATTGATATTTTCAGACCATGAATACCCCAGGTCTCTCCCATGTCAATCTGAGGCACATGCTCCAAGACCTCAGCTCACCATGCCATCACCATGGAATGACACCTGAGTGCTGGGTCACAGCAAGGCCAGTGCTCAGTGATAGGCGCCGTGACAGAGAACATATATTTAGAGCTGTAGAACCCATTCCCCACGGGGATGAGAAGACACAGAGTCACAGGTCTGAGATTCCACTTCTGGGGTACTCAACCCATTCATCAGGACAAGGAAGTCTAATGGGCAGAGAGTAGACCACCAGCAGAGGCCTTCATTTTAATCATTAAATCAGCTTAAGTCTTTCTCCATCTTTTGCATTCTGAGAGTCACAAAGCTTTGTACATCTCCTGTTATGATCCTTCTCCTCCACTTCCCAGTTCCTGGAAGGTCTTTACTGTTCTATCAGGAATTCTGGTTCATTACCAGTAAAATCCTCTAAATCAATATTGAGTCCCTCACCTGCCTTTTACTTTCTTTTCTATCTTTTCTTCTGAATTCCAGACTTCTATATTCAACTGTCCACTTGCCTTCAAAACACACATTTTAAACACAACGTGTCTAAAACTGTACCCTAAAATCCCCACCCCCAAGTCTTTCTCTAACGAGAACAACACACACACACACACACACACACACACACACACACACACACACACTTCTTCATCTCAGTCGATGGCAACTCTATTCTTTCAATTGCTCAAGCTAAAAATCTGGTTGACTCCTCTCTTAATTTCCCTGGCCCATATTCAGTTCATCAGCAAACCCTGTTGGCTCCCACTTCAGAACATCACCAGAGTTCTGCCCACAGTAATCATGCAGCTGCTGAACCCGTAGTCTGAGCTCCCATCCTCTCCCTCAATGTTTATATTAGTTTCCTATCCCTAATCCCTCCCATGTCCATTCTCAGTGCAGTAGTTGGGCAACCTGTCAATGCCCAGAGTAGTAGCCCCATCACAATGACCTCTCAAGGAACTGAGAGGTAAAGCCAGAATCTGTACAGTGAACCTGCAGGCCATAGGGGACCTGAATGCCCTGAAGGCCAGTCCCTTCTCTGAGTCTGCCTTCCTCCTCTTACTTCCTACAGGATGGATGGCATCTACCCTCGCCTAGCTACCTCTCACCACCGGGCTTCTCTCAGCTATGCCTTCTATTATTACCTGCACTTCTCTTTCCCCAGATATGTCCTTTACTCATTACCTTTGATTCTTTAAGCTAAACCTACTTCCCCCTGAGGACTGTGCAGCCCTTGCCACTTAGAGCCCACCATTCAAGCCCTTCACCAGACCCAATATATTATTTATCAACTCCTGATGTGTTACATTGCTATCTTATTTATTAGTTTATTTTGTTTTGTTGCTTTTGCCTTTTCTTGGTAGAATATAAGTGCTCTGTGAGGAGCAGTCTTTGTTGATATGTTCAAATTTGCCCAACGCTGCATTGTCTGTGGTATCACTCAGTGTGTATTAGTATTTGTGGAATAAATAAATAATTATCGTGCTGGGAGTGCACAATTAAATGATGTATCTGAATGTGTTTTATGAAATGTATTATGCCCCAGTGATATTATTATCCACATTATATGAATAATAATACTATATAACTAGATGTTCACTGACCAATAAAGTTAATGTCAACTGTTAAATGAATAAAATTAATTTTGAGGTATAGAGAAAATTTGAATAGAAGGCTAAGTTTTCAGAGGTGATAAATTCTAATGATGACATGGTGACTTGCCATGTCCAGGTGTGGTCTCACCTAAACTCCTACAGCTTTGATTCTCTATGGCAATGCAATGACACCTTGAATCATGCATTGCCTCATACAAGCAACATACACACCTCTCTTATACTCGCCAGAAACCTGGGGAGAACGTTACATAAAATTATATAGAATAAAACCTTCCCCGCCCAAATTGTACTCAAGCTTTATGTTTCCCTCTTTCTCTGAACTGCACAGTCCAGACACCTCTTCTCCTTACATAGTACCTTGGGTCTGCTCTCTTCTCCATCACTCCCTTCTGTTATCATATGTTGCACTTTTTTTATAGCCTGTTCTTTATGAAGAATAACTAAATTCATAAAGAATGATGCAAAAGTCACGCCTACTTTAGATTCTAGGTTCTAAGTCTATAGCAGAATACTGGATGATTTATTTAAAGAACTAAGTTGATCAGTTCAGCCCACAATTAGGTGACTAGTTTGTTAAGTGAATTAACCAAATATGCTAATTATTCTAGCATGTTGGGAGGGCCCTGAATGAAAGGAACTGAAAGGACAGTGGTATGTGGTACTAGTTGGGAACATGAAGTAAAATGGCTTTATTAGCTGGTAGAAGGAACCAACAAATTTAGTGTGGTGGTTTCAGCTGAATGTCCCAAAGGACAGAGAAATACGGAACACTGGGATTTATTAAGCCCATCTGCTCTCCAAGCAATGAGCCTCGATGTGTGTTTCTGGGGAGTTGCTCTCCCCTTCCACAAGGAAGAGGGAAGGCTGGAGGTGGCCTGCGTGTGAACAGAATACACAGCTACAAATCTGCCAGCTCTACATGTCCACATACCTGGAATGTTTTCTTTACTCCCTGACTCTGGGCTAGCACCTACTCAAAAGTGACCAAATAATTATTTGACAAATTCTTTAGTCAGTTGACTCAAACAAACCTGATTATTCTTTGTTATTGCCTGGCTGACTGCAAGGACTCAATATCTATCTGTTTTATCATCTATCTATATATCATCTATCTATCTATCTATCTATCTATCTATCTATCTATCTATCTATCTATCATCTATCTATGTTTATTACTTAAATCTTCAGCCTTGTGATGTCATAGTTGCCTCTACAATAACATTAAAACACACATATATACACAATGTAATATGTCAGGGGTTCATGACACTTGCCCAATTTCTCCCAACTTAGTTTTTGAAACTAAAGTATAAACTGACATGCTGACATCTGCTTTTCGAATTCCAAAATAAAACTAAGTAAATAAATGAAACAACATAGTTCACCCTGTTAGCTCCTTTCATTAATAAACTTTCTGTTAATTGACGCACCTATACATTTTTCCACTATTTAAGATGAGTTATTTTTTTATACATAAAATTCTTAGTAAACAAAATGTCAAAATACTTTTTCTCTGTTTTCAGTAGAGCTATGGAAAAAATAAAAAGCAAATAGGATGGATCTGACTATGCCTCAATTGTTTTTTAGACATAATAATTCTAGGGAACAGGAGAAGGGAGCAGATGGCCCCCAGCAGTATTTATGTATACAGAAAACAATGGAGTGAATCCCCAACTTTGCTTATGTGAAGTGGTAAATCCTTCCTGTGTCAAGAGACAAATTCTCATGGTTCTCATTTTCTATCTGGACCCTATGAGGTTTGGAGAGCTTAATGTGATTGACGCCCACATCACACCTCAGTGTATGTATTAATGACCCCTGTGACTTCAGAAATTTCCAGGAGTGTGGGGCTGTGGATGAACCCACACCACCATCATGTTCCCTCTGCAGTCTTTCCTCAGGAGAGCAGCATCACTGGGAGTCAGTACCACACACCCCCTCTGAACAATTACTTTGGGCCCTTCATTTATAAAGGAATGGGCTAAGGTCAGGAGAGGCACCTTCATTTTCTCTGCACATGCAATTACACCCGGTTGGAGCACCTGTGTGAACCCAGGAAGGGAGAAGACGTTGCATACATGGAGGTCCTCTAGCTAGGTGTGTGCCTCCTGACTTCTGACTTTTAATGGTACCTAGTAGCACACAAGTAAAAATGGTGAGTGGATTTCTGGATTTAGAAACTCATTTAATAAGTTTGCACTTTTCTATTTGTTAAGTATAAAAGCTATATGGAATGCCTTATAGGAATAGAAAAACAGAAATGAGGTGCATACTCCTTGCTCTTGGAAAGTATATGGATTATGATAGATCCTGAGACACAAATCATTATACAAACACATACATCATAACCCATGTTATTTAATTATAACAAAAACAAATTTACCAGTGCAAAATTATTTCTAAAGGCTGAGATATAAAAGTGAAGAGACAAAATATGAGGAAACACAAAAATTATTTTTTGTGTTGGGATGGGAGTTTGTTAAGAAACACAGGTTTGTCAGGTGGACATGAGAAGTGAGATCTGAGATGTGAGTTTTATTTTGAAAAACAAACAAACAAAAAAGCATCTAAAAGGGGATTATCATCCTCTAGAGTCAATGGGGAAGTGTCCTTGGCTGGGAAGATGTACTACTGTCCCCATTCTGAAAACATGGGTCCTATTTCCTGCTGTCTGTCGTGGTATCCACATTTTGGGTGAGTTTAAAACTCTTTAGTCTTCAAGACTAAAAATTCTCTGGAAATGAAGTAAAATCTTTAACCATATGACTGCCTGTCCTCCAGGAACTGAAAATTACTTTTCTTTGGCCTTGTGGTTTTTGTGTGGACATTTCTAGGAGGAACAACGCATTTGGGGGCAATAATGTTCACACCATTTAGCCAGCACCCACAGGGAGAATACATTTTACCTGTGGGGCACATCAGCCCACACACTCCCAAGTACACAAACTTTTACAAAGTGATCATTCCTTCATTCTGGGGAGCCACCCAGTATGCGCAGTACCACACAAAGTTCCAAGCAAGCATGGGTCCTCAATCAGTAGACTCACTGCCTTGCCTTTCCATGAGCTGCCCTGCGGGAGTGGGTGAGTTCAGGGCTCTCCCCCTTAGCGCTTGATAATAGCCTTCAAATTTCTCCAGATGTAACCAATGAACAGTACATGCTTTCCCATGGTAAGGAGAACTTGAACTGTCATGCTAAACAATTAAATATTCATTCTTGGAGCTTTCACTCCATGTCCATGTATAAAAGATGGATGTTGTCCCATCATTCTCACCAGGACAGGGTGACAAACCCACACAGTGTACAGTCAAATTTGCTGTGTGTGAGCAAGTACAGGTGCACAATCAGGTTAAATGTGAAGGTGCTTGCAGTGATTGTAGAAGGTACCAGTAAAGTGTTAAGTTGCAGGAGGGAGGTGACGAGGGTGCCTGAGAGGACCTCTACACATAGGAAAGAAGGTATGTGGTCTCACATACCTTCCAAAGCTAGAATGTAAGGGGACATCATACCAGTCCCTCCCAGAGCCATACAGAAACTGAAGACCTGGTATCCTCCACATGAGAGACCTGCATCTCCACTGGTGGGCTATGTGCTGGCAGCCCAGCTCCGCACCTTCCCTCTCAGAGCCTCAGGCCAACATCAGCTTGTCTGCTTCCAAAAGGAGAGAGGAGATAGCTGTTGGTTCAGAGCCAGTCAAGTGCAAGGGATTGGATGAATGCTCTCTTTTACCTGCCTCAGATGTCCCTAAAGGGTCCTTCTAACCTAAGGTGACCAGACGTCCCGCTTTTGGCGGGACAGTCCCGATTTTTAACAATTTGTCCCACGTCCCACGGCGTTTTAAAAAAGTCCCAATTTTTGGAAAGAATGCACGACAAGCTAGGGAACGGCAGGAGATAGACCAAATTTTTAATCAAAAACCCCCTCCCCCCTGGTCAATGGTGTCCCACTTTACCAATGTTAAAATCTGGTCACCTTACTCTAACCCCACATCCAAGTGTAGAAAACACTAGGAAGGGGACAGGGGCTTAAGTACTGCTCTGACAATCAGGCTTAGCCTGTCACTGTGCTCCACTCATTTTCGGCGCCTTGCTCTACTTTCCTCTCCCTCTTTTTAAAAAGATTTATTGTTTTTGACAGAGAGAGAGAGACAGAGAGAGACAGAGAGAAGGGGGAGGGCCCAGAGCAGCCTCCACAGCTGCACATCAATCCTTGACATGGTTTCATTCCACACAGCTGGGCAGGAGGTGGGGAGAGGGTGGTGTGCAGGGCAAGAACCAGGAGGGGGGCTCCCGCATAGGAGGCATGCTGCCTAGAGCTGTGGGGCAAATTGGAGGCCTCCCATATAAGCTTGCCCCAGTGAGAGTCAAACTGGGGTCCACACCCCAGTTCAGCATATGGGTCCACATGGGCCGGGGCCGGGATTTGATCCTCAGACTTTGGGACTACAAAATGGATGCTCAACCTGCTTAGCCATTCCAGAATCCCCTCTACTTTTCTCTTATTTCCCAGAATTCACAATTTTTGGATCATGAAGTTGTGCAGCAGTTTGTTTTAAAACACTGGTTTTATGGTGGTGACAGAATTTGTTTCAGTATTTTTTCCTTCCTAATTTCCTGCCTTACCTCCTACTTATTGTCCTTTTTCAGTCTATTTTGTTTCAAACAATTTATTGAGGTGGGGCAATGATATCTCTCTAAAGGAACAATAATAGAATTAAAATAATTATTAACAGATTTAGAAAATACAGAATAATTCATAGGAAAATGTCCTAAATGTTTTATTATACTATAAATATGTGTGAATACTATAAATATGCATATTAAAATATTTTTAATTTTATAATAATTCATGATTATAGAATATAATGTCATAAAGAAAGGATCGTGTAAAAATGAAACTCTTCCTTAAATTTCATCTCAGATTCCATAAGTCACTTTAACAATTCAGTGCATAGGTTTAGATACTGTATCCATTTTAATGCAAATATGCATAGCTTGTGAGCAAGAAGTAAGACCTCAGTATATATAATCTCAGTGTATGTTAGATTTCACTTTCCACTTGTGTGATATTAATATGACTTTTGGAAAAAACATACATGTGAAATCATGTACATTTGCTTATTTTCATTTATTAGCTGTTTGTTTCTAGCTCATAAAGTTGTAATTATTTTTAAATTATTTATACAACTTTAAACATATGAGCATACATTAGTTTTGAGCATTATCTATTTTTTTATTTATTGTAAAATTTATTAGCCTTACATTGGTCAGTAAAAATTATATACATTCCAGGTACACAACTCTTTCCATCACCATATATTTAGCTCCTCGTCCCTCTTCTCCCTCACTCCTCCCCACTTATTCTCAAGTAACCACTAAATCTATTGACTGTGTCCATGAGATTTTTTTCCTTTGTTGATTTCAGTTTTATATTCCACATATGAGTGAAGTCATGTGATTCTTAGCTTTTTCAATCTGGTTTATTTCACTTAGCATGATGATAAATTCCATCCATGTTGTTGCAAATGGCAGAATTTCATTTTTTCTTATCACTGAGTAATATTCCATTGTATATGCATACCACAGCTTTTTTATCCAGTCATCTATCAAGGGGCACTTTGGTTGTTCCCATGTCTTAGCCACCGTGAACAGTGTGCTACAATGAACATTGGGGTACATAAGTTTTTACGGACTAAGGTTTTCAAGTTGTTTGGCTAGATAGCCAGAAGAGGGATTGCTGGGTCGTAGGGTAGTTCCATTCCCAATCTTCTGAGGAATCTCCATACTGTTCTCCATAGTACTTGTATTAGTTAGCATTCCCAGCAGAAGTATATAAAGGTTCTTTTTTCTCCTCAGCCTCTTCCGCTCTTGTTGTTCCTCATTTTCTTGATTACAGACATTCTAGAAGGTGTGAGGTGATACCTCATTGTGATTTTGATTTGCATTTCCCTAATAACTAGTGATAGTGAAGTTGAGCATTTTTTCATGTCTGTTGGCCATTTGTATGCCTTCATGAGTGAAGTGTCTGTTTAGTTCTTCTGCTCATTTTTTAATAGGATTGTTTTTTGTTGTTGAGTTGTACAAGTTCTTTATATATTTTAGATATTAGCCTTTTATCAGAGGCATTATTTGAAAATATTTTCTCCCTATTGATTGATTGTCTCTTTGCTTTGTTGGTGTTTTCCTTTGCTGTAAAGAAGCTTTTTAGTTTGATAAAGGACCATTTATTTATTTTTGCTTTTACTTTCTTTGCCTTTGAGTTCAGGTACATTAAGCCCTCCCTGAACCCCAGGTTTATAAGTTTAGTACCAATGTTTTCCTCTATACAATTTATTGTTTTGGCTCCTACTTGGAGGTTTTTAATCCATTTTGAGTTGATTTTGGTATATGGTGACAGATCACAAATTCAGTCTTTTGCATGTGGTTTTTCAATTTTCCCAACACCGTTTACTGAAGAGGCTTTCTTTTCTCCATTGTATATTTTTTTGTTCCTTTGTCAAAGATTATCTGTTCATATATGTGTGAGTTTACGGTATTTCTGAGTTTTTTATTCTGTTCCATTGGTCTGTCTATTTTTCTACCAATACCAAGCTGTTTTGATTATTGACGCTTTGCAATATAGATTGAATTTGGGGAGGAGGATGCCTCCAGCCTCATTCTTTTTTCAGAGGATTGCTTTGGCAATTCGGGGTCTTTTGTGATTCCATATAAATCTGATATATATTTTTTTATCTACTTCTTGAAAGAATGTCTGTGGCATTTTGATAGGAATTGCATTAAATCTTTATATTGCTTTGGGAAATATGGCCATTTTAAGTGTTTATTCTTCCAATCCATGAACACAGAATATCTTTCCATTTCTTTGTATCTCCTTCAATTTCTTTTAATCGTTTCTTATAGTTTTCTGTGTATAAGTTCATCATGCTCTTTGTTAAGCTTATTCCTATGTATTTTATTCTTTCTGTTTTGATTACAAACAGTATTGTTTTTCTCATTTCTTTTCCTAAAGTTTTATTGTATATAAAAATGCTGTGGATTTTTGTATATTGATTTTTGTATCCTGCAACTTTACTATATTCATTTATTATTTCTAGTAGTTTTCTGATGAAGTCTTCAGGGTTTTCTATATAAAAGATTATGTCATCTGCACAAAGTGACAGTTTAACATCATTCTCAATTTGGATATATTTTATTTCTTTTTCCTGCCTGATGGCTTTGGCTAGAACACCCAGCACTACATATTAAATAGCAGTGGTGGCAGGGGATATCCCTGTCTTGTTCCTGATTTTAAAAGAAAATGTTTCAGTTTTTCCCAGTTCAGTCTCACATTTGCTGAGGGTTTGTCAAATGACTTTTATTAGGTTGAGGTACTTTCCTTCTATACCCATTTTATTAAGTGTTTTGATTATAGATGAATGTTGTATCTTGTCGAATGCTTTTTCTGCATCAATTGATGTAATCATACAATTTGTATCTTTTATTTTGTTTATGTCATATATTGCATTGATAGATTTAGGTATGTTGAATTATCTTTGTGCCCCTGAGATGAATCTAAAAGATTATAGATAGATTACTTATCTATAATCTTTTTAATACATTGTTATATTCTTTGCTAGTATTTTGTTTAGGATTTTTGCATTGGTGCTCATCAGCCAAATTGGTCTATAGTTTTGGGTTTTTTTGTGATGTCCTTGCCAGGCTTTGGTATTAGGATAATGTTGGTCTCATAGAATGAGTTGGGGAGTATTGCTTCTTCAAAAAAAATTTTTTTTTTTAAGTTTGAAGACAATAGGTGTTAGTTCCTCTTTGAATGCCTGGTAAAACTTGTTACTGAGGCCATCAGGTATTGGACTCTTGCTTTTGGAGAGGTTTTGGGTGATTGTTTCAATTTTCTTAGGCTTAACTGACCTGTTTAGGTTATCCAGTTCTTCTTGATTCAGTCTAGGTAGATTATATGTTTCAAAAACTTGTTCATTTCTGCTAGGTTGCAAAATTTGGTGGCATATAGTCCTTCATAGTATTCTTGTATGATCCTTTGTATTTCTGTGGTATCAGTTGTAATTTCTCCTCTTTCATTTCTAATTTGGATTATTTGTGTGTTTTCTCTTTTTTGCTTATGAACCTAGCCAGGGGTTTATCAATTTTACTAAAGTTTTCAAAGAACCAGCTCTTTGTTGCATTAATTTTTTTTTTATTGTTTTTCTATTCTCTATTCCATTTAGTTCTGCTTTCATTTTTATTATTTCCTTCCTTCTCCTGGCTTTGGGTGTTTTTTCTTCTTCTTTTTCTAGTTCTTGAAGATGTGATATTTGGTTGTTCACTTGAGATTTTTCTTGTTTCTTGAGATAGGCTTGTAGTGATATAAATTTCCCTTTTATTACTGCTTTTGCTGCATCCCAGTAATTATGGTATGTTGTGTTTTCATTGACATTTGATTCTATGTAGTTTTTAATCTCTTCTTTGATCCAGTCATTTTTTAATAACATGTCTAATCTTCATGTATATGTGTTTTTTCCTGCTTTCTTTCTAAGATTGACCTCCAATTCCAAAGTTTTGTGATCAGAGAATACACTTCGTATGATTTCAATCTTCTTAAATTTGCTGAGGCTAGCTTTGTGACCCAGCATATGGTCTATCCTTGAAAATGTTCCATGTGCACCAGAAAAGAATGTACAGTCTTGTGTTGTATGATGAAATATCCTTTAAATGTCAACTATGTCCAATTGCTATAATGTATCATCTAAAGCTGATATTTCATTATTTATTTTCTATTTGGATGATCTCTCCATGGCCGTCAATGGGGTGTTTAAGTCTACTACTATAATTGTGTTTTTATCAGTTTCTCCTTTTAAATGTTAGTAGTTGCTTTGAAATTTTGTTGCTTCTTGGTTGAGGGCATATATATTAATAAGTGTAATATTGTAATATTTTCTTGTTGTACTGTCCCTTTATCATTATGAATATCCATCTTTGTCTCTTGTTATCTTTTTGATCCTGAAGTCTGCTTCATCAGATATAAGTATGGCTACACTTGCTTTTCTCTGGGTGTCATTTGCTTGGAGTATTTTTTTCCATCCTTTCACTCTGTGTTTGTCCTTGTACCTAAGGTGTGTCTCTTGTACGCAGCATATGGTTGGCTCCTTTTCTTTAATCCAGTTTGCCACTCTGTGTCTTTTTATTGGTGAGCTCAGTCCATTTATATTTAGGGTGATGGCTGATATATGATGGCTTCCTATAGCCATTTTATCTTTTGTTTTCTAGTAGCTCTTTTTTTAAATTTCTTCTTTGCTTTTTCATTCCCAATGGTTATTTTAGTTTGATGGTGGTAATGACTATTTTCAGTTCTTTTATTGTTATGTGTCCCAGTTCTCAGTTCCTGTTAGTGGTTACCATGTACTTTATATAAAAGGAAGTTTCATATATGCTGTCATTCCTTTTCTTAAGGATGTTTCTTACCTCCATTCTCTAGGGAAATTTAAACATTTACTTTCTCCCCTTTTATGTTTTTCTTGTTTCAGTGCATTACTAGTTATTTTTACTTTTTGTTTCAGGTCCAATCACCTCTTTCATTATTTCTGCAAAGCCTGGACAGGTACTGGAGAATTTCTTCAGTTTCTGTATGTCTGAAAAGGTCTTTACTTCTCCTTCATATCTAAAAGATAACTTTGCTAGGTATAGAATTCTTGGCTGGTAATTTTTCTCCTTTAATATTTTGAATAATTTGTTTTATTCCCTTCTAACTTATAGAGTTTCTGTTGAGAATTTTGATGAGAGTCTGATGGGCTTTCCTTTGTAGGTTATGGTGTTCCTTTTTCTGGCTACCTTGAGATTCTTTCTTTGTCTTTGACCGTGGATATCTTCAGTATAATATGCCTTGTAGAGGGTCTGCTAGGATTCAAGTAGCTATGGGTCCTGTTTCCTTCTTTTATTTGAGGTTCCAGTTCTTGCCATAGATTTGGGGAGTTCTCATCTACTATCTGTCTGAATAAATTCTCTGTGCCCATCTCGTCCTCTGCTCCCTCTAGAATACCTATTATTCTTATATCATTTTTTCTAATAGAGTCAGATAGTTCTTATAGATATCTTTCATTTCTTTTAACTCTTAGGTCTCTCTCTTCTTCCTTTTGTGACCATTCCAAATTTCTGTCTTTGATTTCACTAAATCTTTTCTCCATCTGCTCAGCTCTGCTTTCTATGCTAGCTATTTCTGTTTCATTTCTTTTATTATTTTTTATCTCCAGAATTTCTATTTGTTCATTTTAATAGAATCAATTTTCTTTCTGAGATCACCTAGCTTCCTCTGTGTATTCTGCCAATTTTCTTTGAGCTGTTTGAGTGTTTTCAGAATTTCAGTCCTAAATTTTATGTCATTTAGCTCATATGTTTTTATATCTTCAAGTTTCTTTTCAGGTGGTTTTCCTCTTTCTTTGTAAACACCTTCGTTCACAAGGGTATTTGTTGTTGTTGGAGCATTTCTTTGCCTGGACATGTGTACTTTTCCCCTGGTAGATGTGAAGTAATCTTTCTTTTACTTCTTAGCTGGTGTTGCTGCAGTGTCTTATAATATTTTTTATTGTTTATTTGGTTTTCTCACAGTGGGAGGCTTCCTAGAAGGTGGGCCTCTCTTTGACTCAGGTGTCCTGGTCTCAGTTCTTCCTCTTTGGGAAAATATGGTGGGCAATGGTATTCTATGCCTCCGAGATGTCACTGCAGTAAGAAACTGCCACATCTGTGCTTCAGTGTTCCTACATCCCTCTGCTGGCTTCTGCAGGAAAGGTGGGGGCATCACAGGGTAATGGCAGCTTCCCTCCGCTGGCTTCAGTGGGAAGAGTGGGAGCAAGTTCCATTCGTAAGGTGCTGGTCCATGCATGCTACTGGGCAACAGCTGCTGCCTGGCAGCAGCTCACTGAAAGCAGGCTCTGGGATCAGCTGGTGTGGCAAACCTCAGTCAGAGTCTCCCCTGCTGGTCTCCAGGTCAGCCCCTGTGTCAGTTCCCAGGTAGTTCTCTGGGTTGTGCTCCACAGCATGTCTTCGTACAGCTTCATTTCTTTATCTTTCACTTGCCTCCCTTTCTCTGGCTTTAGGTATTTTCTTGTGATGAGTGGGTCTCTCTGCTGAGACTATGTGTTGCTTAGGGATTCTGTGGTTGGATTTTAGTTGTTTAAATTGTTCTTTTCAGGAGAGGTTTTAAGAGCTCCTCTCATACCACCGTCTTAATGATGTCTTCTCTTCATTTTTATTCACTTATTTTCCCAACTATTCTCCATTTATTTTGATTCCTTGATTCAGCTCTAATAGCTTCCTTCAGTATTTCTTGAAATGATAGCCTTGTGCTGTAGAATTTTCTCAGCTTCTTTATTACAAAAATGGTCTTTATTCCTCCTATATATCTAAAGTTTAAATTTGCTGGATACTTAATTCTTGGCTGAAATTTCTTCTTTTAAAATTTTGAACATTTGAATCCACTCCCTCTTGGCTTGCAGAATTTTTGCTGAAAAGTCAGGTTAGGTTTTCCTTTAAAGGTTATTTAAACTCCTCCCCCCCCCCACCCCAGCAGCTTTAAGTATTCTTTCTTTGTCTTTGGTTTTTGACATCTTCAGAATAATGTTCCTTATAGAAGATCTGCTGGGGTCTAGGTATTTAGGGTTCCTATTTTCCTCTTGAATTTGCAGTTTCGGTTCTTTCCATAGGTTATGAAAGTTCTCATCTACTCTCTGCTTTAAAAGGCTCTGAGAAGATTCCAACTCATTTCCATCTGGACCCTATTATTCTAATGTTGCTCTTTCTAATGGAGTCAGATAGTTCTTGTAGAGATCTTTCATTTCTCTTGACTCTCAGATCCCCTTCTTCCTTCTTTGAAATTTCCATGTTTCTAATTTCAATGGCACTAATTCTTTTCTCCAACTATTCAGCCCCGTTTCCTATGCTGGTTAGTTATTTTCTCAATTCTCCTATTATACCTTTTATTTCAAGGAGATCCTTTTGGTTCTGCTCTAACTTCTCAATGTTGTTGGTTAGGTATTCATTTTGATCAGATTTTTTTTTTTATTGAGGTCATTTGAGTGTGCCTGGGTAGTTTGCCAGCATTTTTTGAACTCTCTTAGTGTCTTGAGAATCACAGCCCTGAATTCTATTTCACATAGATTATATGCTCCTGATTCTGTAAGTTCCTTTTCTGGAGATCAATCTTTCTTTTTCTTTTCTTTTTTGATTGGCTTTGGACTCTGAGGTATTCATTGCATTTAATGTTTTTGTTTTTGTTTCTTTCACCTTAGGCATGAGTATGTTTTTCCTTGGGTTTTTTTCTAGAAGATGGGCTTCTCTCTCTCTCTCTCTCTCTCTCTCTCTCTCTCTCTCTCTCTCTCTCTCTCTCTCTCTCTCTTAGTCTTGATGCTTCCCCTCTTTCGGAAAGTGAGATGGGCCATGGCATGGTATGTCTCTCATGTCAGTGTCAGAAAAGGCTGACTGCTGCACCCGTGTTTTGCAGTCTTCCTGGGCTTTCCTGTCTGTTGCCACTGGTTAGTTGGGGATGTTACAGGTTTGCATCACAGTAGTTGCACTTGGCCTTTTTTATCTTGCTGTATAGCAGATAGTAGTTGGGGCTCAGTTGAGGGGCGATGAGTTTGGGAGAGGGTTAGGGGAAGTAGTCAGTCTCTGTGTCCTGGGTTTGTACTCCAGAGTACTGGCTTAGCTGATAGAATATGAGCAGTCAGGGGCTAGAGGAGCTTGGGGGAAGGCCTGAGATACAATAGCAAATTTCTCCATCAGCAGGGGGGTCAGTGGGTCAGTTTGTGCACTGTCTTGACCATTTTCTGGGAGCACGTTCTGCTTTCATGGATTCAGGTTTAGAATTAGTCACATCCAGAGACAGTTTTTGTTTGAGTCTACATTACTAGGCTTCAGGGTGCCAGCCCAGCTGGTATAAAGCCTGGAAGGTGGGATCTGTTGATAGATACATAGGCCAGTTCCACCATGAGTAGGGAGGCTGATCTACAGCTCAGCTTTGCACTTTCCTCCCCAAATTTCACTCAACTTTTTTCCAGGAGGGTGCTCTGCTTTCCCGGCTGTGTTCTTAGTCTCACCATCACCCAGAGATCATTCGCTCTTTTGAGTCTACACTTCTGTGCTTCAGGATGCCTGCCCAGCTGGCTTGGGGCTGGGCAGGCAGGCATAGCCGAGATAAGGACACCGATTTCACTGTGAGCAGGGAAGCTGGTCCACCAAAATGGAGGTGCAGGTCAGTATTTGTTCTTCTCCCCTGCTTGTGCCCATTCCTCTTCTAGGGCTGCACTTTGATTTTAAAAACCAGTGGTAGGGGAAGCAGTTTCCCTCAGAACCAATTAGTATTCAGATCAACTCTGCCACATCTATAGGGCAGTGACTCCATGAGCTGTGCTGTGGATGGCACCCTATTCTTTCTCTGCCTCAGGCAGTTTAGCCACTCCTGCTTCACGGTCCTTATTCCACTTCGGGTGGGGTGATCCAAATAGGGCACAGTGTGCCACAACTTGGGTTCAGATTCTAAATTGTCCAGTTTCATGGGGCCTTTACTCTTGTCGGGTCTTGGCTTCTACCCCACCCTGGATCTAATTCAACTTTGTCCTGAGTCTCCCAAATGCCCTTTTACTGCCAGCCCCAGGTCGCATTCTGCTGCCCCATCTTTGCACTGCTCCTTGCCCTTCTCTCCTGCTCACCCCTTTTTCTCTACCTTTCAGGTTTTGTCTTATATTGCCTGGCTCTCTCAACTGAGGCTGTTTCTCAGGGTTTCCCCTGTGAAGTTCCCTTTGTTTGAATGTTCCTTTCCAGGTAGATTTTGAGGTTCTTCTCTCCTGCCACCATCTTAAGGATTTTCCCGGCATTATCTATTTTAATTAATGATCTTTTTCTAATATTTCTCCAAACATTCTAATGCAATTTTAATTCCTATCAAGAATTCAAAAGAATGGGCTTATTTCCCTACACTTTCCCAGCTCTGCTTATACCACATTTCAAAATATTTCCCATCTAAAAAGCACATATCTTTATATCTTTAATTATCAATGAGAAGAATCCTAATGTTTTTAAGTTGTTTTATGTTATTTTTCTTGTGAACTACTGCTTAAAGTCACTACCTATTTTTATTTTGTTCCATGTTTTCTTGACAATTTCTTCAAAAAAAGTATGGAACAAGATAGCCTTTCAATTTTCATGCTGAACTTCTCTAATGTTTTAATTATTTCTTATACTTTATTATTAATGGTAGCATTTTATATAGCATAGATTTATTAAAGTATGCATACTTATTTGTATTTTTATAGGCTCTGAGAATTCAAACTCATCTAGTGAGATCTACTTGTATCCAAATCCAAGATTATAAGGAAAAAAACAGAGAACAGCTTTCATGCTTTCTTGTGATAGTTAATTTATTTAGTGTTTAAATATTTAAAGATGTATTTTTATTGTTGTTGTTGTTTCCTGAGAGAGAGAGAGACAGGCAGAGACAGACAGAGAAAGGGGAAAGCCCAGAGCAGTCTCCATAGTTGACAGCATTAGTTTTCCATATAGTTTCATTCCACAGGTGGGCACGGGGCTACGCAGAGCAGGAACAGGGCCAGGAGCCTCTTGCATAGGCCCCAGCAAGAACTGAAGTGGGGGCATACCCCAGTTCAGCACATGGGTTCACATGGGCCAGAGCCAGGATTTGATCCTCGGCCTCCGTTGCTGCAAAGTGAGTGCTTAACCCGCTGAGCCATCCCAGCTTCCCAAGTGTTTAAATATTTAATTTGTAATTTGCTTTTGGTAAAATGAATGAATAAGTGATCCACATTCCCCCATTCCAAAAGCCTCACCAATTATCATGGTTTAATTATTATATCTTAAGTATATTGGGATATATGTTAAGGATAGTTTCTCCTCATTATGCTTCTTTTTTCTTCAGAACTTCTCTGCCTTAGTCTCATGGGCTTAGTTTCCCAATACCTATATGTATGATACATAGCTTCATGTAACAAACATACAACTTTCATATTTACCAACTTTCTTTTATATTAAAATATCAAGACATAGCTATAAAATAAGTAAGGTGGTTGATTAGTACCATTTGAGACAAGAAAAATACAAAAAGGTAAAGAGCTTTTCAAGATCTCCTAATGGTATCTTGCTGTCTGCAGTATTATAACAAGGCAGCAAGGAGACTGAGCACAGCCTGAGAGTGTTAGAACAGTGTCTGTCTGTCTGTAAGACTTGTGCTATATGTCCTTAGGTCTGTCTTGTTTGAATCTGATGAACTCTTGAGAATGCAATTTGTAACATTTATACACATATATAAATTATTGCATTAAAGTTATATTATCTGTTTCAAAATTTTGTAATATTTTTTCTTCAAGCAGCATATAGTACTTTTGAAGGAAAAAAAATACTCCATTTTTTTTCTAAACCAGACCCAATTGAGAGAGAAAGTTATTTTTATGTGTACACTGCTTTAGTAATATTCAGTTGTCTCATATATTATTTATTTATTCAGGTACTTTAAAATTACCTTAATGGAGAGATTGGAAGGGAGGAGTCGGGAGGGGGAATTAAACGTATGGTGATGGAAAGTGAGCTGATTCTGGGTGGTGAGCACATAATGCGATGTATAAACAATGTAATGTAGAATTGTACACATGAAAACAATGTAATTGTTATCAACCAATGTCATCCCAATAAATTTAACAATAAAAATAATAATTACCATAATATATAATATGTAAACTGACTAAATATTCCAATTAAAAGATAAACATTAGACTGTGAAAAATAATTAAATTAAGGATAATGATCAAATGAATGAGACGTGTCTTTGGGTTAAAGGGTAAATAAAGTATTCTGCATATAGTGGATGTTACCTAACTACTATTAATTGATTATTCTGAGATTGCATGTTGGGCCTTTGTGCAGTTATTACAGGAGCTCAGACATTGAAATTAGAGGCAGCAAAGGTTGAGGCCTCTGAGTCCTATGTCCTCAGTTCAAAATTGGTTCTGCTTTTTCTACAATATGATGGTTTGGTTAACACACATCTGCCTCAGTTTTCTTTTCTGTAAGTCCAGGGTAATAATACTGTTAACTCCATGTCACTGTTGTTGGGATTAAATGAGCAAGTAAGTGTAAAAATTATAGAAGGATGCCTGGCTCATATTAAGTGCTGCCTTATGTTATCATTATTAGTATTGCTATTCCTGTTTAGGTGTCCTTGAGATGGATGGAGCCAATGAGAGCACCCAAGGAAATTTTATCCTTTTGGGGTTTTCTGACCACCCCCATCTGGAGAAGATCCTCTTTGTGTTCATCTTGATTGCGTATCTCCTGACCCTTGTGGGCAACACGGCCATCATCCTGGTGTCCTGGCTGGACTCCCACCTCCGGTCCCCCATGTACTTCTTCCTTACTCACCTCTCCTTCCTGGACCTCAGTTTCACCACCAGCTCCATCCCCCAGCTGCTCTATAACCTGCATGGACACGACAAGACCATCAGTTACACAGGCTGTGCCATCCAGTTGTTCTTATTCCTGGCTCTGGGTGGTGTAGAGTGCCTGCTCCTGGCTATCATGGCATATGACCGGTTTGTTGCAGTCTGCAAGCCCCTGCACTACATGGTGGTCATGAATCCTCGTCTCTGTGTGAGCTTGGTATTGGTGGCCTGGGGCTGCGGAGTGGCTAACTCCTTGGCCATGTCCCCAGTCACCCTGCACTTACCCCGCTGTGGGCACCGGAGTATAGACCACTTCCTATGTGAAATGCCTACCCTGATTCGTATGGCCTGTGTCAATACAGCTGCTATCGAAGGTACCATCTTTGTCCTGGCAGTGGGCATTGTGCTGTCACCCCTGGCATTTATCCTGGTGTCCTATGGCTACATCATAAGGGCTGTGTTACAAATCCACTCTGCCTCAGGGAGGCACAAGGCCTTCAACACCTGCAGCTCCCACCTGACCGTGGTCTCCCTGTTCTATGGGAACATCATTTACATATACATGCAGCCAGGTAACAGCTCTTCCCAGGACCATGGCAAGTTTCTTACCCTCTTCTATAACATTGTCACTCCACTCCTGAACCCCCTGATCTACACTCTTAGAAACAAAGAGGTGAAGGGAGCACTGAGGAGATTGCTGCTAGGTGACAGGGAGGTAAGACAGGACTAAGGGTGAATGGGCAAAATGGGTGTCTCCAGCCCTGCTGCCTCTCCCTCAGGGGCCATGGATGACATCTGGGACTATTCAGTCAGATCTGCTTTTGCCTGAGCCTCCCAATGTCTGTCTTTTCCTGGATTCTGTAAGATTGTTTCAGTACCAATGCTGTATGTTTTAATGAGTGCACTGCACAACACACATCATCCAAAAATCCCTCTAGATGATTTGGAAAGCAGGTCCAAAGAGCAGCATGAGGTCAGCAGTTACTAAGATATATCTCCACAGTTTATACCAGAGTACCAAGTAGGAAAAAAACTACCGGTACCTTTCTCAATTAGTTTTGTTTGTGCTGTTTTTTGTTTATTTGTTTTTAATTCTTTAACAACTGTGTGTGTATTTTAATCAGAATGATCACAATTTGATTACTTTTCTTAGCTGACAGCCATCAAACATAGAAATTTAGCAAATGGGGTGATTTGTTATTTGCAACATTCCCATCCAAAGCCTTTCACAGGACTATGTGTCTTTTCTACCTTTGGTGCCCAATCTTTGACATTTTCTGCAATGTCTGGTATAAGATTCTGGACAAACCAAGAAGTTAACCTATAACAATAATACATCAGTCATTTAAATCTTAGAGCATCATTATTCCTCAATTTTTTATTTTATTAGTGAAATTACCTGATGTTTATTAAGTTCCTGCTATGAGTTAGATGCTCTTAATTCCTCTGATGTTCACTGCACCTGTCAGAGGCCAATATGATTTTCATTATCTCTCTCTTATCCATGTCATGTTTGAAATTCTCAGGTTCAATCCTTTGTTGAAGGAGAACTGAACCAGAGATTTACTCCCAAATTATGTCTGGCTCCCAATTTCTGTTTTTTTAATTGATACATGAAATTTCAAAAAGATAAATCCTTAAGCATTTAAAAATTAATGTCAAAGACCCATTGGGTCTAAAGACTATTTGTTCCCATTCCTTGCAAAATATAGAGTGGGGGAGAAGAAAGTTTTCCTGGGCCCTTTTATTTATTTATTTATTTTATTTTTAACATTATTATATTTTATTGTTAAATTTAATGGGGTGACATTGGTTGGTAACAATCAGACAGTTTCCCAATGGACAACTCCACATCACATCACCCATGCATCGCATTATGTGCCCAGCTCCCAGAATCAGGTCCCCCTCCAACACCATATATCTGGTGCCCACTCCTCCCTCCCCCCACAACTCTCCCTCCTCCCTCCTCCCTCCTCTCCAGGTAAACACCAAACGATTGAGTGTGTCCATAATGCTGGTCCCTTCTCCCACCTTCCCTCCCTCTCTCCCTCCCTCTTCCTCCCCTTCCCTCAGGCAATCACCAAGTTATTGAGTGTGTCCATAGGTCTCTGTGTCTTTGTAACTTTCAGTTTTATATTCCACCTATAAGTGAGGTCATATTTTTCCGGATTCTTTCAGTCTGACTTATTTCGCTTAATAAGATGATCTCTAGGTCCATCCATGTTGCCAGAAATGACTGTATTTCATCATTTCTTATCGCT